>PISX010004317.1:0-123524 GCA_004024625.1 Mellivora capensis
TTGATTAAGAAATGTATCAGCAATATTCAAGAAGATTGAAAGTAAAGGTACATATTGCTTTATTATTATTTAATTAAAATTGGATTTGGTCCAATGTTCGTAATGTAGGATTATTTACATTAATTGCAATGAAGGTTTAAGATGAAATATGAAGCATCCATTAAAATTGTGTTTTAAAGATTATTTAGTGACATGAGGAAATGATTAGGACAGAATGTGAAAAGAGCAAGTTAAAAATATTCTCATTCTTGTGTGTTTTTTTCCCTCGGTGTTTATCATATCATAAAAATAATTTATAAGTTAATTCCATTCTGTGCATCTGAGATCCAAAGGGGTTGGGAAGCAACATGTGCGCTCTTGTCTTAACTCCTTTTAAAAAAGTGTATTATATATTTTGTTGAGAAAGATTGCTGGGGAATTCATTTAAACAGCAGTAGTTGTTACCTCTATGTGGTGGGATGAATGATGATTTTTATCTTTTTGTTACTATGATGCGTTTAAAAATAATCTTGTAATAAAGTTGCATCATGTTTACAGAAGAAAAAAAAGTATTTTAAATAGAAAGTTGAACACTTTGAAGTTGCCTGAGTGCTGAGTGGAAGGTCTCAAAATCTTCCAGTGAGATGAAGGGAACTGCAGAGACAGAGGTCTGTTTCTCCAGAGATGTGAGAGACTGGGTGGAAGCAGCCTTCCTAGGTATTCTGCAGGGAGAAAGCCTGGCTGTTGTGGAATAGGGCAAGAGAGATAGTCAGCGGGGTGGGAAGTTTTCTGTTCAGCATCAGTCCAGGCTCCAGGTTCCCTATGCCTCTTGTAAGGACCTGGGGAATAGGGCAGGGGCAAAATGAGGGAAGTTTGGGAGCCATGGGAATGCAATTCTTCTCAAGCAGCCTGGCCCGGTGGAGGAACCAAATACCATGGAGTGGATTGAAGAGTGCCCACCCACCCAAAAACACATGTCCACCTGGAACATCTGAGTGGAAATAGTTTTTGCAGATCTAATTAATTAAACATCTTGATGATACAATTAAGGCTTGTGTCTTTATAAGAGAAAAGAGAGGGAGATTCGGTCACAGAGGTACACAGGGAAGAATGCCATGTGAAGATGGAGCAGAGACTGGAGTTATCTAGCCACAAAACAAGGAGAACCTGAACCATCAGAAGCTAGAAGAAGCAAGGAAAGGCTCTCCTCTAGAGCTTTCCAAGAAAGGATCATTCTGCTGACACCTTGATTTTGAATGTCTGGACTCCAGAACTGTGAGAGAATACATTTCACAGGTTTAAAACCACCTGGATTGTATTCATTAGTTTTGGTGGTCTCAGGAAACAAATACACTCTGGTGAGATGATGAAGCCAGGTGAAATCCAGAAGAGGAAGGAAAACTCCTGATCTCCTTAGTGGTGAAGTCCCTCATGACTACAGTTCTGTCCAAGACTCTTGCTCTGCATCTGTGTCCAGTGCTTGTGGCACTTCATTTATATGACCTTCTCTAAGTCATGAGTCTTCCATTGAGTGGTGGTCTCATAGAGAAGGTTAAACTAGGCAGCAGGCACAGAGATTACCCTCTATAGTGTTTTGGCAATGGGAGCAATGGTTTTCCTGTTGATTTTGGTAAAGAGTTTCTAATGTGTCCTTTAAGAAGAGGTAAAGGGGAAATCTCTGAGAGTTTTTTGCCTTTACCAAACGGGGCTGTGAAATGAGAATTTTGAGATCCAATTGCCTCTTCCAAAGGTCTCTGACAAAGGTTGGCAGGAGAAAAAGCCCAACCCTCCAGTGAATGTTAAAAGATACACTTCCATGCAAATTTTTAATAATTCAGAGATAAGAATGACATAGGAATTCCCATTTCTCTGTGATTACTCTTCACAAAGGAAAATTCCCAAGCAAGACCTGCTATATACTTTGGCTGGATTAACAATTCAAGAAATAGGAGATTTCAGAAAATTTGATGTCCATATTTAGGATTCATCAACTTAAAGAAATCTTAGTATGGACATTGTTTATAGTATAACATGGAACAATATGATCTTGTAACTTTGCCGTGGTAGTCACTGATGCTGAATGGATCTTGCTACTAGTAGTTTATTTATGGCTGTGCTATAATCTTAAGCAGAACACAGAAAAGCAGCTATTGTTATTTAGTTACTAGGCATAAGCACAAAGGTTTAGGAGCTTTTCGGACATTATTCATTGACAATAATCTGTAGCCTGTTATGAACAATGCTGCATGCTGTGCAAATATAGCAAGAGTGCCTTCATAAATAATGCCAGAAATACTAGCTGTGCCAAGGCAGTTAGAATATATCGAAGGCAAGTTAATGTGTGAGGCCCCTGGGTTTGCTTAATTGTACGGACCCACTTAGCCTAGGCAAGTGAAAAAGAGTGCCTTAGCTCAATGCAAATTTTGGAGTCTATCATACAGTGCTTCTCCCCCCTGCCTTCCAGGCTTAAGATAGATCCTTCTAATAATGGTGCAATTTCCTTGACTCTCACTGAATTTTATCTTCTTACAATATACAGTGTTGTCCTTATTTTCTCGTAAGAATAGAAATTTTGTGTTTTCTTGTAATTATCCTCAACCAGCAATAGAAGTAGATTTTTAGCCTGTCCAGAGATGTCAACATCTGCTTATTTTTAGGCTGTTTAAATGCATAGGTGATAGGAGTGTAAAACCTTTGCTCAATGTAGGCAAAGTAGCATTACTCACCCCCTCAGGCCATAGCCCTAAGATGGGAGAGTGAGATATAAGATTATGGGGAATCCTTTCCAGAATGTGACCATGTAGCATATTTGAAAGATAAGAGGTTTCCGTAAGATCACCGAAGACAAGGGTGATTTGCTGCAGAATCATTCAAAATGACAATGTGGTAGACAGAATAATTGGCCTGTCACAAGATGTCCATGTCCTAATCCCTGGAGCCTTATGAATATGTTATATTACATGGCAAAAGAATGTTGTAGATGTGACTAAATTAAGAAATTTTAGATGAGATTATTCTGAATTATCCAAATAGGCCCATAAAATCACAGGGGAGGCAGGAGATTCAGTGTCAGAATGATACAGCATGATAGAGATTCAACTGGCAACTGCTGGTGTTGAAGATGGGAGGGAGCTATGAGCCAGGGAATGTAGGCAGCCTCTACAAGCTGGAAAAGGCAAAGTAATAGATTCTTCCCTAGAATTCCCAGAATGAATATAGCCCTTTCAATACCTTGATGTTAGCCCCATGAGACTCATATTAGATTTCCAGAACTAACAGATCTCCAGAGCTACAAAATACTAGCTGTGTCATTTTAAGTCATCAAGTTTGTGGTAATCTATTTACAGCAGTGATAGGAAACTAATACAGAACAAATAATAAATAATTCATACTGTCACCTTTATAAGAAGGTGAACAAATTCACTCACTGAGTTACATTGAGAAAATATTTACTGAATGCCCACTAGGTACCAAGCATTGTGCTTTGGCATTGGTGGCATATGACCATTCATTTATTCTCAAAATATTTAGTGCCTACTAAGCACTGTTCCAGAGGGTACACAGAGGAGTAAGATGGATAAGATCCCTGCTTTCACATAAGTTATGCATTTGTATAGGAGAAAGCAGATAAGGACAAGTAAATGGATAAAACCATTGCATGTTGTTACAGAGAAAATTAAACTTGGCTAGGTGATAGAGATTAATTTGGGAAAAGCTCCTTCAGGTCAGCTGGACAGGGAGACCCTCTCTGAGGAGGAGGAGGTGACATTTGAGCTGAGACCCAAAAGACAAGAAATTGAAGGCCTTGATAAGCTTAGATGTGGACAGAGGATGATAAAGAAAAGAAGGTAAAAGCCTCAAGACAGACTTGAGTTTTGCCAAGTGTGGGTGACTGAACTGGGCATGTGAACAGAGAGCAGTGTGAATGAAGAGATGGTTGTGGAGAGACAGATCACTGGGAGCTTTCTGGGCCATGATAAAGAAGGTGGATTTTATTCTAAGAGGAAATGGAAACCCAATGGAGGTATTTCAGCATTGAGTGTCATGAGCTAATTAATGTTAGTTTATTAGATGACCTTGACATAATTAAAAGCTTTTGTAGTATTATTCAAATGCTGACCTTAAAGGGAATTTAGAGGTCAAATAGCTCAATTCTTTCTTCTTAAAGAAAACCGATGCCTACCTGGGGTCACCACTTGTCTGGAACACAAATCTGTCTCTTGTCATTAGTTCATATGCTTTTTACCATACCACCTACCACCAACACACAAATTTACTAGTTTTTATTCAGTACTGATATTCCCCTTTCTTCCTTTTTTTAAGTGAAATCACTCAGGAACCAAGATTTATTGTACACATAATGAAGGAATTGTCACAACTCGTGGAACTGGACTTGGAAATTGGTGGAAAAACTCCATGAGAAATAGACCCTGTACTGTGTTCTTCTTTGTGACCTTCTATTCATGAATGGTTTATTCTAGGTCATTCATATTGTTTTATTAAATAAGTTATTTCTAGTAATAGCCTGCCTAACCTTTGATTTTTTCTTTTTACTTGCCAAAGAGAAAAGGATTAGCACTGAAAATTGGATGTTTGGCAGTTGCTAGGCACCAAGCAGACACTCAGGAAGTGGCCATGAAACACAAGACGATTTAAAAATAAATAACCATTTTAATCTTTAACCACAATTCCAGAGAAGCAGATTAAGTTATCTGATTACTGGTATTCTCCAGACATTTAATAAAAGAAATGGGATAATATTTTTGAACTTGCTGTGTTCTGACAGTTGTGTCTACTTAATATAGTTGTTAATATGTTTGTCAGGTTCACTAAATTTATAATGCTCAGTTTTGGTGGTTGGAATCATGGGCAGTTATTTGCAAAGCAAAGTAAGATTGATGCCATTTAAATTTCAGTGAAGTTAGCTGGAGGGTTTCCTTAAAGAGACCCTTGTAATCTGAGTAGAAATGGAGTAAATAACTTACTCATTCCATTATCTCTGGTGTTTTTTTCTACCTTCAGGGAGAGCTTCATGCTCAGAACTTCACCCTTCTGACCCTCTGAACTAGTAAACTCAGACCCTGAGATGTCAGCAGCTATATCTCTTTTCTTTCAAATCATCCCCTTTGCATTCATGACTCCCCTGAGAGAAAGACACAACCTCTCCCCTAAGCTCTGTGGAGCCCTAGTAATCTCTGTCATAAATAATGTCAGCTTTGTGTGCTGAATTCTGAACCTACAGTCATAAACTGCAACAATGAATGAGATAGACCTAACTCTATCAGGAAGAGCAATGACCTGATAATGTGTTACTTTGCAGAATTAGCAACATAGATTGATGATACAAGGCAGCATTATTCAGTGATTGAAAGAAGAGCCTCCAAAACCAGGCTGCATAGATTTGAATCATGCTTGCCATTTATAAGCTATAAACCTTACACAAGTGACTTCTTCCTTTTTTTTTCATCTTTAAGAAGGGAAAATGATGGTGACTACTTCATTGTTACGAAGATTATTAAAAGGGCTGATGTTTGTAAAGCTTCTAGAAAAATTCCTAGCATAGCAGACATTATGTAAATTATTTGATAAAAAAAGTAAAATGAAGAGCTTTCATCAAAATGATCTTTCATCAGATTTTAGTATTTTGTCCACTTTCTTCTCCCATTTTCTTATACTAGATTTAGAAAAAGGAGCTATTTGTTTTCAAAAGGCAGCCTTTATGAATAAAGAAGTAAATATATCATTCCTATTTATAACAAGTTAATCTTTGCTTTGCACAGTTCCCATATGCATGAATTTCAGCTACCATGGTTTATTAATACCAGTCCTCTAGCAACATGGTTCAAATTTCTATCACTATAGCATATGAACCGAATAAGTGCATATGGTACAAATTTCCTGCTAGCTCTTCAGTCTACTATCATTATGTCAATAACAGATGCACATTATGAACAGGGACAAAACATGTCACTTTTAGAATTTGTCTGTGATTGGTCACTGCACATCTGTTATTAAGTTCACAGACAGACAGACAGCAAAGCGTGCAGTTGTGTTGTTTCCTTGTCTCTGGGTAATAGTCCTAAAGTGACATTTTACACAAATGGATAACTGACAGAGCGAATTTTCCAACAACGATGAGAGTACAGTGAAGAGATAAGTGATAGCAAATTGAATTAACATAAATGGAGCTATAGAAGAAATGGCCAACTGTGGGAATGTTGGCATTAGCCCATTTGATAGACACGCAGTTGGAGAAACTTAGTGAAAATACAGGGAAGGTGAACTTACCAAAACAAATGAGGAAAGTGATTGTGACAAAAAAGATAAAGCTGTCCTAGAGAAGGTAACTTCTTCCCAGTAAAAGAACTCTGAGAGTTGTTTCACAATATTGAAAGTACAAAGGCTAAAATGTTTGAAGCTGATCAAAATGTAGAAAACTCTATGACAATTCCCCAAAACGGGAAAGATACTCCTTTGTATCTTAAGTTATACAACGACAAGGAGAACCCAAGTACTGTTCAAACTGATCTTGATGAAAGTACAGAGAAATAATTTTAATTCTCAATGGCTGTAATATTTTAAATTAACATATACTAAGCAAATATTATTTTTACACTTTTTTTTTACATTTTCCTTTATTTATACACTAAAAGAGTTTTAAAGTTTTGACAAATATCTTTAGAGGTCATGGAACAATTGTAATTTTTCTCATCAGTTAAGATTACTCTGTATGGTCTCATCTTATATGGCCATTTCTGTGGTCCCACACTACTGTGCAATATGAGGACTATCTGTACTATTTTGGGGGCAATCCTAATCAAATAAAAGGGGAAAGATCATCCGAGGAAAATTATTATGCTGTTTGGGCAAGAGCCTTGAAAACAAACTTTTTTTCAAACACAGTAAATTATACTATCCTTGGGATGTTTTTTGATCCAACTTTAATCACCATTAAATAGTGTCACAAAACTTCATCTGTTTGGATTATTCAGAACCAAGGATTTTCTAAATAGATCAAAATACCTGAAGTCTGCATTCTCATTTCCTGGCCCTATATTTTTCACAGGGAAGGAGTCTTTTTCCTTCAGCAGTTCAAGAGAGCGTGTCATTGGACATAAATTATATGCTCAATATAGAACTTGAATTGGGTAAGATCCCACACTAAAGGGCACTGAATGTCAATGTTCATCCGAAATAACACAGAAAGCATTATAGTCATTTTATCCAACTTGAGAAAGAACACAAAATTTAAAGTTCTCTAAGTAAGCATCAATTTTATTTTGATATTTATAGACTCCTGAGGTTCTTAAATTGAAAATAAGCCTAAATAGTTTGGTCATCTGTTTCCTATCCATTTAAATGTAACACATTGTATTTAAGAGTTTCTGCACATTTTAAGGATATGCCAGTATCCTTAAGAATGTTCCTTCTTAATTCAGGATCTTGTAATATTAACCCTGACTTTTTCTGATTGAGGCCCAATCAAAGAAAGATTTCCTCTACATTTCTTGGAATGGAGCCTCCACTACTGTATTCTCTCCTGAGAGAAAGAGATAGTATTAGAGTCACAAGAATATCTTCATGATTATTACTATTCAAGTAGTAAGTGATCAGTAAAATTTAGAGGAATCAGAGGATTCCGATGGAGGCTGGGCTCTGGTTATTGACACTTGTTGCCTCATATCCTCTTTTCCTGATACTTTCCCCTGGGGAGAGTCTCAAGATTAGTTCCAGTCACACTTTGGCCTCATGTCACTTGAATTCTCAAAAGTCAGTTAAAAATGACCAGAATATTCTACATTCTAAGACATAAAAAATACATGGGAAATGTCTATAATTGCAAATAGCTCTCAATCATAACATGTCCATTTCCAGAGGAAGGGAAATGCAATAAAATATATTCTAGCATAAATTTAATAGGCAAAACCAAAAATGTCTACATCATGTCTTGTTAGTAGTAGTGTGGAAAACCAGTCTTCCACAATTATTTGCTTCTTAGAGTGTAAACTAGTGTATACTTGTATATAGGAGGATAAACATATATAAACATCAATTTAGTAGTATCCATCAGAAGTTAAAATGGGGGACACTTTTTAGTCATTAACTTCACTTCTTGGACTTATCTAACATCTTGAATATTTTTGAAATGATGTGTGTATAAGAACATTCATTAAAGAATCATTTATAGGGGCACCTGGGTGGCTCAGTGGGTTAAAGCCTCTGCCTTTGGCTCAGGTCATGATCCTGGAGTCCTGGGATTGAGCCCCACATTGGGCTCTCTGCTCAGCAGGGAGCCTGCTTTCTTCTCTCTCTCTGCCTGCCTCTCTGCCTACTTGTGATCTCTATCTGTCAAATAAGTAAATAAAATCTTAAAAAAAAAGAAAAAAAAAAGAATCATTTATAATACTAAACAATTGAAGGTACCATGTAACAAGATATTAAAAATCACATTTCTATTAAGGTGCCAATAAAATGAGCTTCAAATACTAAGTTCTAAAATGGATTTCCTTTTGCAAGGCTTACAAAGATAAAATGTTATAGAAATGGTTTGGGACCTATTAGTCCAGGTGAAGGATTTACAAGAAAGGATCAGAGACTGGAGAGAAAATCTACAAGGGCATTATTTCTAAGAGGGAGAAGAAGAGATACAATAGCATTCCACAGTGCCACAGAGAGGACTACTCAGAAATGCGTTCCTTGAAGTTGAAGTTGAATATTACAGAGAACTTGGTGCCTAGTCATGCCTAAGAAAGCTCAAGTGCCTTGTGGTCATACACTGAAATGGCTGTGTTGGAGTCAGACAGAACTCTGTTTGTTAGAACAAGGCATAGGTATTTCTTATAGACAGATGTAGCCTGCGGGGTAGTGGATATAGTAGGCAAAATAATGGTCTCTTAAAGATGTCTATGTCATAATCCATGGTACCTGTGAATATATTAAGTTACATGGAAGGGAATTAAAGTTGCAGGTAGAATTAATGCTGGTGATCATCTGACCTTGAGGTAGGGAGATTATCTTGGATTATCCTGAACCCAATGTAGTAGAGAGTTTAGATTCAAGAATGTGCTGAAATATAACGAGCCTCTGTCAAAAGGGAGGGAGAATTTGGAGTATGCCTGGGTGTGTGCTACTTAGCTGACCCCATCTACCAAGATTTGTGTGAGAATCCCAGGAAGAAGAGGAATTAATAGCGCACACACCCACACAGCTTGTTGTGAGAGAAAGGCATTCCTTCACTTTAGCAAGGTGACTTGTTTGTGTCAAGAAGAAAAGACAAGGAAGCAGCAGTGACATCAGATTAGTCAGGAGCAGGAACAGGAGAAACCACTGGAACTATGCAGTGCACAAGCAGCCCGTGGCAGGGTAGCAGAAAGCATTAGGGTGGCAAGATGCAACTGTGACACCACAGACAGGAGAGACAGAGGAGAAAGAAGGACATGATAACAGGAGTGGCTTTGACAAAGGAGTACCATTGGTCACCCCAAATCAAGGGATTCATCCACCAAGACATTCAAAAGCACGTGGACAAAACCCATTTGACCTTCCTTCGTGAGTCTGGGGAAACTGGCTCATGGAAGAGAGGATATGGCCTTCGGAAACTCTGCTGGAGAAGGTGGAATTTAAAAAAAAAATAATGTTTTTTAAACAATTTTGAGCATTCTTCAAATCTCATTTAGTGTGATTTGGGCAGATATAAGTAAAATTAAAACCAATTCAGGAGCACCTGGGTGGCTCAGTGGGTTGAGCTTCTGCCTTAGGCTCAGGTCATGATCTCGGGGTCCTGGGATCGAGCCCTGCATTGGGCTCTCTGCTCAGCAGGGAGCCTGCTTCTCCCTCTCTCTCTTCTCTCTGCCTGCCTCTCTGCCTACTTGTGATCTCTCTGTCAAATAAATAAAGAAATAAAAAAATATAAAAAAAAAAATCCAAACCAATTCAGACTTTAGAAAACGAACTCCTGTTTTACTTTTATCTTCTTTATCAAGAAAAATTTCACATTAGAAAGAGTAGAGTCACTGCGGTTATGAAAAACACCAAATAACAATAGAGGTGAAGAGATGATTACATCATATTTCTTTCATTATAAAAAGTTGCTGATATGTTTGTGGAGCCATTATAAATTATCTTTGAAAACTTATGGAAAGTAGAGGAAGTTCCTCAGAATTTTTTCTTTATCTCAGTTTTCTTTTTAAGTTTTCTAAAAGGAAGAAAGTTTATTCTGGGGTCATATCTGTGATTTCAATGTTTAATGTTCTTTCAAAAAGGATGATAATTATAAGGATGCTTTGGGATCACAAAGAGCTAACGTGGTTTCACCAAGATTATGTAATGTGATTTGATACTATTGAGAAGAGTATATTTGTCAAAGGTCTATAAACTTCTTCATGAAAAAGATGGTGAAATATGACTTTAATCATAGTAATATAGCAGCTGCCCACAGACTAGGTATTTGGCCCTGTGCTTTTCAACTTTTTTGTCTATAAATTGAATGAAGACAAAGACAGCCTATTTGTCCAATTTTAAATGATGCAAACATAGGGTGAAATGATAAGTTAAAAATTAATGAGATGCAATGCAACAGAATTGAATATAAATTACCATATCTATATTTAGAACAATAAATGCAAAGAACAGATTTGGGGAACTTTAATATAAGGAAAATCAATGCAAAGTTTTGGTTAGCTAGGGTAAATTGAGTGGATGTGGATAATGAAAAGGTTTATGAAGTTTTGTTTTCCATAAGTGAAAATTAAGTGTGCAGAATGAGAAAAGCTCACTGTTCTCTGAAGAATACAAACCCTAACAAAATGTTGAATTCCATTTTAACAGATTTTACCAAGACATGGACACATTAGAGCATAATTATTGAAGAATGTCCAGAATCAGAGAAATTAACCTGGAAAATAGAAAACTCTGGTAACCTACAACAGCTGCACTTAAATACTTAAGAGATGGTCATGAGAAAGAAGTATTAGATTTATTCTCTAGATTTCCTATTGGGAAAAATGGCAACATGGTTGTGAGTTGATTGCTAGGACCTGAGGTGGTGAGAGATGAGGCTGGAGAGTACAAAGGGTCCAAGGCACAAAGAAGTTGCCACAATAAGAGAGTGAATAATGAGAAAATACAGAAAGGCTGTAAGCAGTGGAAAAACAGGAGCAAGTTTGTATTTTTGGAGGGTCTTTGGTTGCACTGGGAAAGCAGAGGCTGACATCGAAAGATGTTGGGAGGAAGGTGCTCCCTATGAATGAGGTCCAGATAGGATAACCTCAAGACATTTAGATTTTAACTACGAATATAGTTAAATTGGGTCCGGATAGGATAACCTCAAGACATTTAGATTTTAACTACGAATGTACAATTTTGGAGAAAATCAAAGCACTGTTTAATTGCTTTTCCAGAATTATCCTGTGGTCACAATCGCTCTTACAATTAACAGAAAGGCAAGGTTTATATTTCCTTGAGAAAATTTAAAAAAATTCTAGTCTAGAAATAGCTCACACAGAAATACAGTGAATGAGAAAAAGGAACACTGTAATAAATTATAAACTGGAATTTAATTAGCAGGGAAAACTAAGCATAAAGCAATTCAAAATAGGCTTGCTTGAGACAGGCTTTGGTTTCTGAAGCTTTAGAAAATAAGCTTACTCATACACAGAAAAAAATGTGGCATTGAAATATTGTTACCATCATCATCATCGTCATCAACTAGAACCTAAATCCATAAACCTCCATGAGAACTACCAATATGGTCTATTTTTTTTCCTCTTGAGTAGTTTACAATAAAAACTGAAGAGATGGCAGGTTTAGAACAGCCAAGGCTGTTTCTCTTTATTGGGTCTGTTTGTTACTTGCTGTAAGGAAAACTGAATTTTAGAGACTAAAATACTAAATTTTGTTAAATAGGGTCTACACTTCATTTCTCAACTAAAATCACATTGCTGTTGGCTTGTACTAACTTCATTTTCTTTATTAGCTGTATTAGTAATATTAATTAGCTAAATTAGTAATAGTGAATGCCTACATGTGTGTGATTTTTCATAAGCCTTTCATTTTTACAAGCCAGCAAGGGCCTGGGCCAGCCAGCATTTGTGGTACCCTATAGAGATAGAATGACATAGTAGAATGAGGACTAGATTAACAGGTCCAACTAAATGGAGTCATGGTTAAGCATGCATACTCTGGAATCAAAGTGTGGTCAAATCTTGATTCCACTCTTCACAAAGGTATGTGACTTTGTACAAATTATTCAGTCTTTCTGCATGATACTATTTTTCTATCAAATGAGCTTATTGAGTATGTCATAGGATGGCTAAAAGGTTAAAACAGTTGAAATAACTAAAGACTTAGATGGGCCTGGTGTATGGTAGATAGTCAAATGATGTTAGCTATTATTCTTAGTGCTGGCTGTGGCTGAAGTAGTTTTTATGAAGATCAAGATCATTAACTTCTTGGGATTCAGTTTCCTCATCTCTAAAATGAAGGCATTAGACTAGATGCTAGCAAATGATCCTTCCAGATCTCCTTAGTTAATAGAATCATAATTTCTTTTTAATATCTTCATTTATCAGTTATATATTGAGTACCTATTATGTACAAGGAATTATGCCTTGGAATAATGCGTTATATGGACATTTTATTGACCTTCAAGAATTTACAAAATATAAAGGAGATGAGACATAAAGATGTAATCCCAATTAGGCTCTATGGGGCAACTTTTGTGTGCTTCATACTATGTATAAAGTTCAAAGACAGCAAGAATGGGAAATTAGGCAGAGGAGCATTTAGGTAGAGGCTATATGGAGAGCCAACGTATGAAGGTGAGAAAGCACAAAGTATTTAGGAATGGGACATACACCAATTTAATGGTGAAGATGTCCTATAGTAAGAGTAGAGGACCAGGTTGGAGAGGAAAGTTGTGCCACATTGTAGAGCATACTGAATGCCTGTTTGGGAACCATGGATCATTCTGTAAGCAAAAAAAAAAAAAAAGCTATTAAAGATTTCAGAGCAGAATCAAGGTCCTGGTAAGAGGAGAGAGAAAAGAATGCTGGATAAGGAAGAGAGAGAGAGTAAGTGCATCGTACGAGGTAGTAAAAACTCTCTTGACCTGGTGACTGCTATCCTTCTCATTAACTTCCTTTACATTTAGCACTTCCTTGGATCTCTAGTCAATCCTAGTTCTTATGAACACCTTTTCTTCTCTCCTCTGATATTCCAGCAGGGTAAGTCTCCTATCCAAAGATCTGAACCTTCCATCACTCTCTTTCTCTTTATGACACTAGGGAGAAGTGGGAAAACTGGCTGCATGCATCTTTGCTCTTGGAACTGTTCCTACCTCTGATGATGTACATTAAGGAACATTTACCTCTACGAGACTTATGCTTTATTCAGCCACCTACAATTGTGTTTAGGTGCTAATACAAGTAAGTTCAGACTTTTTCCTACCTGGGGCATTTGCTTTGAAGCCTTCTCTGCTCTTCTGTTCTGGAGAACTCAGTTGGGCAAAGTAGAGATGGCATGATCTTTTCCTTTTCTTCAAACTCTTATACATAGCCAAATTCTACACAGTCCTCTCTCCTGTATCCTCCCTTGTCCTACTACCCCTATCAGATATCCAGAGATGAAGACACAGCAACAAAAGAAACATCTTGCTTCAAATCTTACCAAAACTAACAACATGCAGGAGGAGGAAGAGAGATTTGGTAATCCCTGATTCTTTCCTCCCAAAGATTCCACTTGGCCAAACCTGAGCATGGCTTTGCTGAGCATTGCTGCAGAGATTCATTTAGGTCCTTGATAGACCTTTCATATCTATATTTCCTGAGGAGATTATAGTGAAAATTCAGGGTAAATGGACTATGAACTTTGGAATTGACAAACCTGTCTGAATTCAGATTTTAGAATATCATTTACTCGTAGCAAATACTTCTCTACACTTCTGTTTTCTTGTCTGTAAATGGGCATATACCACCTGATGGGGTTGTTTTGAAAACTCAATGAAAGGATATAAACAACAACCAAAAAATACTATGTAATAGAAGCTCATTAAATTCTACCCTCCCCACTGCTTCCTATAGTGGGGGCCTGCCTCTTCCCCCAGTTCTCACACCATTGGTGCTCTGTGGTTGGCTTATTACCAATTCAAACCTGTGGCAGAAAAGAAACTTATCGGTTATTTTGATAATTCCTGAAATATACTATCTTTAATAGTAAAATAAAATGTTTTATTCTTTATTTAAAATGCTTTAAGCATGTTATGCTTTTGAAATACTTTTAAATGCTTTAGAAATCAAAACATTGTCATAACTGCTTACATAACCCCTTTTCTCCCTGATCTATCCATTCTTTAGAAGCTGTCTCCCCAGACATGTCTTTTTTCTTGACCTTTCTTCCTACCTCTGGTAAAATCAGCATTCCTCTGAAACCTCTTTGAGCCATGCACATACCTCTATTTCAACATATTCCTCAAGATAGTATAATTGTGTATGATATATCTGCCTTCCTTCCTGGACTGAGAACTCCTTATGGGATGTCCTTTGACATTGGTTCTTCCTCTTGGGCCCATTATGCCCTTTTCTAACACAGACTAAGCATTCAATGTCTCCATAGCATCCCCCTGGTTTCTAAGTGCTCCTCTACAACCCTCCCTGTGTTGTCATAATCTTCTGGAAGTTTCTTCATATTTTTGATCATTCTACATTCATCCACCTTAAAATGTTTCTGTCCTGTGACCCAATCCTAATAGCTAAGCTATGTAAATAGCAACCAGCTCATACAATGAAACAACCCATGCCAGAGTGTTATCAGGCAGGTATTTGAAATTCACCCTATATGTAATACATGGTATATAATAAAATGTAACCACTGAAAATGTAACCACTGAAAATGCCTTAAAATGTAACCACTGAAGTCTCCACCAGACATTGTACTTGGCTAATAAGACTCTTTCCCTCTTAAATGTCATCATATATTATGATATCACATATATCAGATATATGTGATATCCCATATATCACATATCATATATCATATATTATGGGGCTAGCTCTGGAACCAAATTGCCTCATATTACATTTCTATTACTTTTTGATTGTATCATCTTGGGCAAGTTAGTTAACTTCTCTGTGCTTCATATATAAATTGAGTGTGTATATATATGTGTATACATATACATATACATATGTACACACTGTATATACATATATACACACACATATGTATATGTATACACATATATATACACACACACGTGTGTGTGTGTGTGTGTGTGTGTGTGTGTGTGTATACATACTAGGGATAAAAAAGTTACTTCATAGGGCTATCCTGATGTTTAATTGATTCAATACATACGGTGTGTTTAGGAAATGTACCTGGCATGCAATAGGTCCTATATAACTATAAAGCCTGTGCCAATCTGAACATGAGATGCCTGACTATAGAGCTATAATTTAATATAGTGAGAAAAAAATTAAGAAAATATTTTCTTAAACTCACCATTTTTTAAAAATTTATTTTTATTTCTTTTCAGCGTAACAGAGTTCATAGTTTTACACCACACCCAGTGCTCCATGCAATGCGTGCCCTCCACAATACCCACCAACTGGCTCCCCCAACCTCCCACCCCCCGCCCCTTCAAAACCCTCAGGTTGTTTTTCAGAGTCTATAGTCTCTCATGGTTCATCTCCCCCCCAATTTCCCTCAACTCCCTTCTCCTCTCCATCTCCCCATGTCCTCCGTGTTATTTGTTATGCTCCGCAAATAAGTGATACCATATGGTAATTGACTCTCTCTGCTTGACTTATTTCACTCAGCATAATCTCTTCCAGTCCCGTCCATGTTGCTACAAAAGTCGGGTATTCATCCTTTCTGATGGAGGCATAATACTCCATAGTGTATATGGACCACATCTTCTTTATCCATTCGTCTGTTGAAGGGCATCTTGGTTCTCACCATTTCATAACCACAAATTATGTAGGACAGAGAACTTGAAAGGGAATGTATTTACAGTAATCCCATTTCCTATGACTAGATAGATAGATGGTAGATAAATAGATAGATAAATACACACATATTACTAACACACATACACATATAGGTATAGGGTATTGTGTTTGAAAAAACACTGAATTAGGAATTAGATGATTCATGTTCATGTCTTGATTCCACCACTCACCAGAATTACAAACACAAAGTCTTAGAGCTCCAGCTTATCTCTAGAAAAATAGAACTGACTGCCTGCCAAACTCACAGGATGTTGTGGAGACCAAATAGGTTAAAAAATAAATCCCTTGGTAAATTGTAAAGGGTAATACAAACGGGAGGCATCCTACCATTAGTCGTGAGTTTTTCCAGGAAAGGAACAGCTCTTATCACAGTTTTCGTCAAACAATAAATGTTCACTAGCTTTGTGCAATATGAATTCTTAAGGAGAGGAGGTTTGCACCAGGCTAGGAAAATATTTGAAATCTCCGAGAACTCATGTGAATAGTAATACAGAAACTTTAAGTTGTTATGCATTCTTTTGTTCCCATGATGTTTAAAAAGAATTCTTTTCAAGCATAGGGAAATGTTTAAGGGAAGCTTTTGTTACAATATTACCTACAGAAATTTTCTGTAGTCACCTGAGTACATGTCCTTCTTCCCCTTGTGGTTGGCTCTGGAACTCACTCACTTCAAACTATTGCAGGGTCCCAGAGAGAACAGTATTCAGCATATGCTTGTTGAATAAATGAATGAATGGGCAAGTGAAAAATTCTATATTCAGTCAAATGAATAAACTCAAAGTATTATAAATATCCTGCATCCTTCATTTATTCATTTCTTAAAGATTTTGTTTGTTTTGATTTTTCTCTAAAGAAGACTACTATAAAAACAGCAAGTCTTTTTTAGGCTGGTTGTCAAGAAAATTCTTTTATATCAATGGTGGTGTTAACAAATTCACAATGTTAATTGCTACTTTCTTCACTGTGATTTGTTTACTGCTCCAAAATCACAACATATCAAATTCTTTTCTTGGTCCCCTGATAACATTCACAGAAAATTCGATGCTACCTCAGAGATACATGTACATGAGCCTTGGTTAACTGAAGAGAGAAAAAAGTACCCATTAAATTTCAAGTTGAGAACAAAAAATTAAACTATGGATGACTTCAAATTTAACTGATTTAATCAGTATTGATCATTTTCAAATTCAGTAGATAAATCTACCCTCCTAAAATCAATTGAAAATCTAGTAAATGTACAATGTACAATTGTTTCCCATTATGAATTTACTTGAACCTGGCTTCATGTTAAAAAATTGTGGGAAAAGGGGCGCCGGGGTGGCTCAGTGGGTTAAAGCCTCTGCGTGCGGCTCAGGTCATGGTCCCAGGGTCCTGGGATCGAGCCCCGCATCGGGCTCTCTGCTCCTCGGAGAGCCTGCTTCCTCCTCTCTCTCCCTGCCTGCCTCTCTTGCCTACTTGTGATCTCTGTCTGTCAAATAAATAAATAAAATCTTAAAAAAAAATTGTGAGAAAGAACTACATGGATCTTACCTAAATTTTCATGATATAGGACTAAATTAAGTATCTTTTCCAACCAAAACCACAGCATAAATTGTAATAATATTTATCTTCTCGCATAGTGAGATCTTAGTAGTCCACACCATATGAGGTTCTTTCTGAACTTGGGAATTAGAATCTAGACTAGCTCATATATATTTTTACCTTAATACTTAGAAAATGTGATTAAGTTTGTAGCTGCTGTTCTTTGAATCTATGGCTAGACTTCCTCTGGGCACTGTGTCTCTCTCCATTCCCAAAGAAACATTCCAAGCTATTTCAGAGATTTTTCCTCTTTACTCTGTCACTAAGCTTTCTTCCCTTCAATCCAGATACCTTTTATGAAATGAAGATTGAAAAATCTCTATTGTATATGCCACTCCCATGCTCAAAAATTTTCATTGACTTTACAACTGCTTATGGAATAAAATTCAAACTCCCTCACTTGTGTTAGGGCATCTTTGTTTACTTTGTGACATAGTCTAATTGTATTTAATGTTCCATGCACATATGCTTTCTTGCTTCATGTTATTTTATGTCATTTCCCCAAATTAGAATGAATTACCCATTTCCATCCTATAGAGATAAAAGTTTATTTATCTGTAAGTTTAATTTTCCAGTTCTCTGTAGCTCTATTCCTGACCATAATATCCAGAAGAAATCTTTCCTGAGAACTTGTGTTAAGTCCTTGTTGAAATGATTCTCACTATCTTGTAATGTAATTCCTGAGAACTATTCCCTATGTTTATTTTCTTAAGGAATATATGTATGATTGTGGTTATTTCTTCTTCAAGCATTTGATAAAATTATGTGAAGCTATCCAGATCTGGATTTTTTTTTGCTTTTATTTTTGTGAGATTTTAAATTAAGGATTCAATTTCTTTAATAGATTTAAGGCTATTTAGATTTTCCATGTTTTATGTCAGCTTTATCAATTTAAATTTTTTAAGAAATTTGCCCATTTCACGTAAGGTGTCTAGTATATCAGTATAAACCTGTTTTCTCGGTGTTTCTATTTGGAGCCTATTTTTCTGCTTTTAAGTTCATTGATCATTTCTTCTCTAACATTGAATCTGCTTTTAAGTTCAACCAGTGAATTTTTAATTTTAGATATTGCATTTTTCAACTCTAGAAATTCCAATTTTTAATAGGTTCAATTTCTCTTCTCATTTTGTTCATTATATCTTTTAAATCATTGAATATATTTATATAGCTGTTCAAGACCTTGCCTACTGATTCCATCACCTCAATGATTTCTGGGCCTTTTTCTATTGATTAATTTTTTCTTACAGTTATGGGTCTTATTTCCCTGTTTCTTTGCATATCTAATAATTGTTTTTTAACTACATGATGGACATTTTGGATATTTAATTGTTGAAATTCTGGATTTTATTATCTTCCTTTAAAGAGTATTGAATTTGTTTTGGTCAGAAATCTATTTATGTGGGAATCAGCTTGATCTTTTCAACATTTGTTTTAAAACTTGGTAAGGCTGGTCTCAAGCATGTTTTATTATATAGCTAAGTCAGGCCTTATGCCTAATCACGGTATTTCTCTGATCTCTACTGACTATTCAGGATGTGCATTAAGGTCTTTTACCCTGATTGGTTGGTTACAAAATGGTCCAGCTCTGTGCAGACCTCAACAGTTGCTGAACTGTTCCCTGATGGTTATCTCAACCTTGTAAAGTGTTCCTAACATGGACAATTTTTTATTACACTGAGTTTCAAGAATAGCCCTGTGCAGATTTCTGGAGCTCTTGCTGAGTGTACTCTTTTCTCTCCATTGTTCTATTCTACTATTCCAAATACCCCAATCTCTCCAAACTCTGGTTAATGAGATCTCTGTGCTTTGCATGGATTCCTCCTCTTGCCTCTGCCTCTGCCAGAAAACACAGATGATGAGAAAGAGTGTTTTCTTATTTCCATTCCCAGAGATACTGCCTTGTGCTGCCTATTGTCCAAATAATGTCTGAAAACATTATTTTATATATTTTATTTAGCATTCTAGTTGTGTACAGCTAGTCCAGTATCTGTTGGCCAAAAGCATGGCTTTGCATTCCCAAAATACAATTATTTTCATCAGAATTTTTCTAATTTGAAGGAATTTTCTTTTAGAAAACACTTTTATATATAGCATATACAGGCACTTTCATTTTTAAATGCACTTATTCTTTTGAATAAGTTCTTTCTGAGTAATTTTTAGAATTGATGACTTGATCCATTGATAAAATTGGTGCATATTAAATTTTACTGGTCATAGCCTCTGCAATCTACTATACTAATCTACTCTGGCATGGTTTACCAATGACATAATTACGGGTGAAGACAATATTATCATTCAGTCCTCATCTTATTTAATTTTGAAAGTGTTTTTTTCCCTTCCCTTCTGAATCATGACTCTGTCCTGACAGTCTTCCTTCCTATTTAAAAAATCCTTCTTTTCTAATTTCTCTTCTAATGATAGCTTAAGTGTTTGTGTTCTCCAGAGCTCTGTTTTTAGGACTTTTTCCTCCAACTAGGCTCTCTCTGGGAAAGCTCATTACTCTCTGGGTTTCAACAGTCATCTATGCTGTTGACTCCCAATCTGACAAACAAATCTTTTTATCCATCTCAGGCCTCTCCCCACTGAGCTTGAGACCTATGTGCCTCAGTTTTCTACAATAAAGCTATGTCTCATACTTCACAACATGTCCTAATCTGATCTCATGATCTTCTACCAACCTGCCTTTCCTTCTGCATTCCTCATTTTAGAAGTTCACCCAGCTGTTCAAGCAAAAAAGCCTAGACTGGTGTCTTTCTTTGATCTCTGATGTGTAATCATCACTACAACCTGTAAATTGTGTCTTTGTAAATCCCTACTTCTCTAGTTTTGATTCAGGCCTTTCTCATCTCTCACCTCAACTATGGCAATGGTCTCCTATATGTATTTTTCTGGAGTTTCAGGTGCTTTCCAGGCACCCTTCACACTGCTGTCACCGTGAAAATCCACAGAAATTCAATAATATGTGAAACTCACCCTCTCAAAAGGTATTCCATTTACCCCTTATCTGTGAAAAAGGGGCTAACTCCAAGTTCCAGAGTATGGCATAGAAAGCCATCTACATTCTCTCAACTATGTCAGCTGTGACTCTCTTCTTATGCTGTAGAGAAAGCAAGATTAAAATCATAGATGGCACCTCTCCATTCATGTGCTACACTCTGCTTGAAATTTCCTCAAAATGCCTTTAGTTTTCTTCTTTTTACCCTCCTCACTCCACTAGTATATATTCATATAGTAGGTCTGCCAAGTGAGCAAATAATTCAATAAATGATTGAGTAGAATTGCCATGAGCAGTCAGAATAGACACTGAAAACCAAAGCTTTTATGTTTACTCACATATGAACTTATGTATTAAAATAAACTTCACATTTTTGCATTCTGTTAGAATTTTAATAGTAGTTCCACTTCCTTAGTTTTGATAAAAACATTTTGACAATTCAAATAAACTGAGAAAGAATATTTTCACCTACTTACTATAAAAATATTATTGTTATATTAATTGATTTTAGATCAGGGAAGGCAATGGGGTCACACACACACACACACACACACATTCATACATGCACACACAAGCACATGCTACTTTTTCCAAAAAATACTTTGCCATTGTTGATTCATTTACAGTTCTTAGGATCATTCTGGAGCCCCTATTTTCTATTATTTGAGGATTAAAGAAATACAGAATCTGTGCTGATGGTACAAGTACATCATTACAGTAACCAAATTAGTATTATATAACTTTATTTTAAACACTTTGGCAGGGAATTTGATGAGGGGAAATGGAAGAAGAGGTAAAACATAATACCTTTCTCTTCCCCATCTTTCTTTTCTCTTCATTTGTTTATTGCTATACTTTTCACTTTCTCAGAAATTCTTTGCAAATAAATATCTGGTACTCCTTGTCATGAAGTTTAAGACCTTCATTCAGAAGTTGTAGCATATGCTGAAGAAAAAACAGGTTTAAATAATGAAATATATATTTTTTAATTAAAGGTTTCCCTCCAACTGATCCACAGAGTAAGTATTCACAAAATCCAAAAGGGGAAAATTAGGGAGATGCCTAGGAGACCAATAATATTAAGCAATATTAGTATTCATCATCAGAAAGCAGGTAATTAGAAACTAACTGCAAATAGACAGGTCACCTGCCTAGTCAGTTCTTGCTAGGAACATATTGGCTATTTGAATATCAAATTTGGAAAGAAAGGTACTCTCATGGGTCGGTTTGAGCCATCTGGAGGATCACTGATGGGCCCTTGGCACATTGTTAAATTATAATTAAAGCCAGTTCTATAAATTCAGAAGGAGATAGAGAATAAGGGTGAGAGAGGAAGAAAAACAGGAAAACACTCACCTCTAGTTTGTTAGGTAAGAAAGATATTTGACTAAGCATTTTGTTCTAGTCTGCAGTTGTGTGGAAGAAAGAAAAAGAAATTAAGAGATTCTGGCATGGAGACCATTCCATCACATTAGCTGAACTGTAAGTTTAATGTGAAATGATGATTGTTCATAAGCTATGACACTCAATAATATGGGCTGCAGGAAGGAATTGGGAAAACTCTGAGAGGGACTTTTAGGGCAAACACAGTGAACTTGGAAAGAGGGAAGGGAAAGAGAACAGACTACCAGCCCCCTTCCTTTTAAATAGTGTGGATTTTTCAAAAGCTCACACACACACACAATAACAGCAGGGAAATTTCTAAAATGAACAAAAAGACAACTTCTTATGATAGACCAGCTTACTCCTTGATGTGACATGAAATTCTGCATTAAAAATGAATAAAAGTCATGATACTAAATCGGACTTTTTTGCAGCAGTGTTTTCTCTCTTAGACAAACCATCATTTTACCAATTACCAGATTCTTTCAGGTGAGATAATATTTTCAAAACATTCACCTTAAGAAAAAGAAAATACAAAATTCAACAGTACCAAAGTGAGGCTATAACCTCAACAAGAATCACCTTGATAAGAACACGTCTCCAATTGCACATGACCCTCTTCTTATATTACCTTTCAAACCAGACTCACTGTTATCTTAGGATATAACCTCTAGCATAACAAATAACTGTAGTGCTAACTTGTTAATTACATATCTAATACATTTTCATAATTATGGTAGTTGTGAATCCTTTGCTTTTGGAAAGGATTACGAAAAGAAAAAAAAAAGAGCACACTAAAAAACTAGCAGAATATGATAAAATACTTGAGCCAGATGGACATTTGTAACCATAGTTAGTGGGGAGAACAAGGACCATTATAACTTTGTAATGATAGAAATATTTCTCATTGATTGTGTCTACTTACTGAGCAACTGTACTACATGTTTACATACATTATATCCTTTAATGCAGGTAGGTATCCTTATGTATGCTTTGCAGATGAAGTAGCAGGTTCAGAGAAGCAACATGGGCAAAGGATCTTGGCCAATAAATTATGTAACTGAGATTCAAGTTTAGCTGATTCCAACCCTGAGTTCTTGCCTTTATACTACATTGCCCCTTCTCTGAATCTTGTAGATTGTTTTTAATGAGCAAGTATATATAGTGATTAGCCTAAATATGATTATAAATTTAAGATAAAATTTTGACATTGGTAACACAACTAATACTTTAATATATTATTTTACAGTTTCTGAAAATTTTTGTAGAACTAGTATTTTATACTATATCATTTTGCAGTTTCTGGAACATTTCACAAACCTTAGATCATTTGATCTTTATAATATTCCAGTGATAGGAGCAAAACCATTATTTTCTTTACAGATGAAGTAACAGGAATGCAGAGAGATTAAGTGATTTATCTGTGATTTCCAAACCTGCAAACTAAGATTCAGATGCAGGCCTTAAGATTGCCAGTCCCAGGTGCCTCTCATTCTTCTGGTGACTTGGGGAGTATTGTGCAGGCTACTGGTATAGATCCACCCACAGATCAGAGTTTTACTCTCAATTCCCTAAATCAGCACTGCTATGGTACTTAGAGTCCATAGGGCCCATTTCAGTATGTTTGGTCCATGTTTTCATTATAGTTTAATGAACTCAATGTTCTTCAAAGCCCAAATTTTAGCCTACATAACAAGCTAAGTGGCAGTGATTTAAATCATTACTAATAATTATTACTAAATGCTGACATCTGGAAAGTGTCACCTGAGAAACATGAATGCTTTATCTCCAATAAAAATAGAGTCATTCAAGAGTGAAGCAACAGTTAGTCTGATGTTTCTGAATATCTTTAGTATCATTCAGTACATCCATAGTCTGAAAGAGATTTCTCCAAAATAAGCAAATGAGTATCTCAACAAGGTGGGGGCATAAATTTTACTTTAGCAGGTAAAGCCCAACTACCTGGCATGTACCTGTCAATAATAAATCAATATTGATTAAATTAATGAATACATGATAAAGTAGAGAGATTCACTGAAATCATTTCCTATACCATTTTAGGAGATTTTTAATTTTCTAATGAAGTAAGTCACTTTATTTTTAATCTGATCAGAAGTCAGTATCTTGATGAAATTGTATGTGTATGTGCAGAGTATGTCAATGAAGCAAATAAAAGATATAAATTATTCATCTTATCATGAGACTATTGTACCCACACAATTGTATGTGACATAAATGAACTACCAAAACATATGGGAATCTAAATAACTTGAGAACAGATTATCTAGAAATTCCTTTACCTGAAGAATATATCCTAGACATAGGGAATGACATATCCCATATATATAGGATAATGAAGAAACATAGAAACATTTGCTTGTGTGGAAATTTACAAAGTGATGTCAGGACATTGTTTTTTGCTTTTTTGTTTTTTCTCTTAATGACTGAGCACTTGTAAGGAATAAGACACAGTCTACCAATAACATTGACCAAAGGAAGTGAAGTGGGATGGGGAGGGAATAGGAATGGAAGATGCGCTTGAACACGTTGCACAAGTAACACTGATGTGCTCTACTTCCCCTGACTCCTCTCATTGAGAATTACTTGTTTCGATTTCATTGTGCTCAAAATGATAGATGGAAAATTTTGCCTCATCAAGTTTTGGCCCTGTGATAATCTGTTATAATTTTATAACAAAGATATTTGTTAATCATCATGCATTTTGAAATATTTATGTGCATTTACTGTATGTGCAGAAATCCCACTTCTATCTTTATTAGTCGGAAATTAAAATCCACCAGGAAGTGAATACCAGTCCTTTCATTTATAGCAGTATGATCTTGATGCTAGTAAAATGGGGATAGTTCCACATCTATGGTTCTTAAGAACATTCAAAGAGCAAAAAGGGAGAGTTGCTGGTATGATAACTGACATATAGTACTTGCTCAATAAATGTTCAATGAAGGTACTTGCTCTTTTGCTTATTTCAGTCAGTTGTCCACAGTAACATTTTAGAAATTCTTAGTTAAGAGTCTTCACTTCCAGTTGTTACATTGCAGTTTGTTTTCCTTTTATAACATGGACTGGGCTGGGGTCCTGAACAGAGCTGGGCCACAGCTCTGATACTGTAATGGGAACAAGAGCCTTCCAGGTAACAGTACAAACCCTGGAGCTGGGCACAGAGGGTGACAAGATGACCATTGTCAAGGACAAGATCAGAGAGGTCAATGGTCCCAAGTCAAGGCTCCTCTGGCCTGTCCAGTTTTATTGCCATCTTTTCTGTTTTCCTAATCGTTGCCTTTATTATTCCTTCTCTCCTCACATATTCTGTTTTAAAACAATCAGGCTCTTAATCCATATTTTCCTTCCATTAGATAGTTTTTGCATAGGAAAGACATGCTGTTCTGACCATTTCCATGTTAATCATTTGTTACTGCTCAACTACTTGGGATATGGATATAGGCTCTTGGAGGATTGAATTAGCCCTTCTTTATTTGGGAGAGGCTGCCGGAGGGGGGGGTTATGGATAGAGAATTTAATTCCTTGACAAACCCAGCCAGTTATTAGAAGGAAATATATGATGTCAGGATCAACTTTTCACAATTTTGTTCAATATCCTTGCTCTGGATCAAATATTATTTTTCAAATGGACCTTGTTTCTTGGTCCTTCCTGGAACCTGTATCTAGTCTCCAGTCTTCAAACAACAGATCATTGGAAAATTGCTCCTATTGTGTCATCTTGGATTTATCTTTGACCTCAGAATTCAGTTTTTGTGCTTATTTATCCAATTTTCTATTTCTTCTTTTCCTTTCACAAAAGGAGGTGGCATGGTCGGATGGATGGCCAACTTAAGGCGCAGGGGCAGAAAAAAATGGATTCTAATTCATTCCTTGGTTGCTGGAATGTGGAGGAGTTACTGACTGCTTTGTGCCTCATTTCTGCATCCAAATAATGAGGATAGAAATTTTAACATAACTTCCTTCTAAAAACTTCCTTCCTAGATACTTTCCCTAGAGTCCAAAGGCAAGAGCTATTCTGTCTGGGCCTCTGTGGCTCTGGATACTCCTCATGGGAGTGATGTTTGGAGTCTTCCAATTTCACAGAGATCAGCCTTCAGCTATTGCCCACAGTGCTACTTGGTGACAGCCCTAGGGACCTGAAGGGATTCTGGTGACTGCTTCTTCTTGGTTCATCATCTAGGGTTAATCCAACCATCACTGTTATCGTTATCATAAGAGTTTCTGAATAGATTGTTCTGTCTGGATGGCTTCCAAAGATAAAGTAGGATTTGGGTTGTTTAGATGACGCTAAGATTTGGCATTCCAGAATGCAGAAGATAAAATAAAATTCTCATTTTTAGTACTTTTATTATAAGGTGGTAATAACCATGTCAAGATTGTTCTAAGTGCTGAACTGATTCAAGGAACAGTTAGAAGCAGGTTATATAAACTTGAACAAATTGGAACTAACCTATAATTCTCTGTATCTCAAAATGACCTTTTTCTCAGGACTTTGATTTGAATCTTATTCCTTTGCGATGAAAAAAAAATCCTCATCTTCATTCTGCTTTGTAAGGAATTTCTTTACCCTTTTCTATGCTTATTACCACATCACTTTTAAAAATCAGTGTAGCAGAACATGACCTTTCCAATTGAAATTAAACATCTTCCTTTTTATCAACAGGAGGTTGTAGCCTCTGGCATGAAATTACCCAAGGTGATTTGTTTATTTATTTGTTTGTTTGTTTATTTTAACATCTTAACACCATCTTTAACACCCAGACCTGTCTACCTGACCCATTCCCAGATAACCAAGAAAAAGCTCTTTTCACAATAGAGACAACTTTCAATCTGAGTTGAATTTGCTTGGAGAATTTTGATTGGTTCATATCGGCTCCCTCACTTTACAGTAAATTCCAAGTCTGTGGTCAGAAAATATGTGAGTCCCAGTCAGATAGAGGAGAACCCTAATAAAACAAGAGCCAACAGCCCTGGCATTCCACTTAGCAGTGCCATGAAAACACAGCCACTAATGAACTGGTCTCGGAATTGTCTTTCTGGGAATATCTGCGTGGTTCTTCTGCAGAATCTTCTGCGCTTTCTTGTGAGGCTGCTGTCTGCTGCCGGCTATCGAAGGAGGAGTTGCTGTGCTCCTCAGCTTTCACAGGGGAATATCATTGTATCATCCAGCCAGCTGACAAGAAGAGATTAAGTATTATTTCAACAGCAATACATTAAAACTCCAAATTAGTCTATGGAACTGGGGTAACCTCCCATGAACCTTTCCTATATGACTCAGAAGCAAGATGCGGCCAGGTTGTGGCCAAGATGGATTTGGAGAAAAGGCAAAATGTGACTTTTCTGCCTCCCTGGATTTGGGAGATGCTGCTGACCCAGAGCTATCTGACACAAAGAGAGAAACTAGCAGAGAGTCTCTTAATGCCACATTACTAAAAGGGCTCGAAGGAAATTTATTTTAAATGAAAGGAATTACTGCTCAGAGTGATTTAACATCCTAATGGTCACCATGGGTCTCCCCTGAAAGCTCCGTCTCTTTGTTGAGCACTTACTGTGTGCCTTCGCCACTGAAAGGAAAACCCAAGGCAAAAGGGCAGCCTTGGAGTCTTTTGTGCTTTGTTCCTTCCAAGTGGCAGATCGTATTTTTGTTGTTTCAGTTCAAGTCTGCCAATTTATATTAGCATCTCATGAGCCTGGTTACCAAGAAAATGTGCCTGAAGAAAAAAAAAAAAAATCAGAGCGCGTTCATGTCATTAGACTTGTATCATGAGCATGAATCAGCAGTTTTGAACTGAACAGCTAGGGAAGAAGCAGGCCCATGAGCCAGCAGAGCCCACAGGGAAGCTCTCCACCAGCTGGGAGAGGCTTACTGGCCAGGTGCACCATCTCCCCCGCTGACCACCTGCCCAAAGGGTTAGGGAGACCCGAGGCTCAGAAGCACCCGGTTCTTGTACACCTGCATTTTCCCCACTCCTTTATCAAATATTGACCAGCTCTAAGGGTAGAAAGTCCATCGGGCAGTAGTTAGGTGTGAATCTTTGTATTTGAAAGAAATAAAAATGAATGCAAAAGAAGGGAAAATTAGTTTACGCTGATTTTCTTTGTGTGTCCTATATTGTTGGTGTTTGAAAACTATAGTAATAGTATGGTTGACTTATGTCTTGCATAAGAAATGTACAGGAGAGGCAAAATGATTTTGAAACTCCTGTAATTCCAGCAGTAATAAGAATAATTGGCAATCTGCTTTGTTCTGTCACAAAACACCCTTTAAATCTTCATTTACTACATGGTGAGATGTGGCTTATTCAATAGACAGGACATATGGCTTATTCAAGGCAGGGGAGTCACTTGATTGTAAGCCAGACCTTGAACGCAGATCTCCTTCTTTTTTTTTCTTTTCTTAATACTTTCTTACTCTAGAACAATTAACAAGGCTATTACCTCCTGTCAGCACTTTGAGCCAAGGCTTGCATGTCGTGGACAGTCAGTGATCAGGGGCATGTGATCAGTTGTCTCCATTGTCAGTCACAAACGCCTTAGTGAGCTTCATTTCATCAGAATGTCTTCTAAGGAATCAGGAAGTTGAGAGCAGTTGCCTCTAGCAGTAGCACCTAAAATAGATGGGTAGGGCTGGAGCAGGGATGGGATGGCATTTCGGAGGCAGGCACAGGAGGCATGCTGATGCAAGACCCCAGAGTGACCCTAAGAGGAGCAGCAGGGGAGGGAGATAGGCAATGTGTAGGCCACACCCCACTTTCTTCCCAGTCTTGCCCAGGCCATCTTTCTGTCTGCATGAGGTGTTCTCTTTCTGTTGTTCTCCATGTCAATTCTCTAATACTGACAATTCCATGACAATGGGATTATTTTGATGACTTTATGCAAAGTCAGAATATTCCTATTAATGATATGCTATTAATTTTCTGAGTGTATTGGGTATATTCTTCTTTCTGCATTGAAGCTCCTTAGAGAAGTGAGAGTTTTATTTGTTTTCATATTAGGTGGGCTATATTTTGGGTCTCCTTTCAGGATGAACACTAACCACCAATGTACACCACTATCAACTTTTATATTAAAAATTGCTTTTGTTACATGTCTTTTTCATTTTAGAAAAAAATATTAATATTTTTTATATACTTCAATAGAACTATTGGAATATCCCCTCATGACAGTATAACCCTCTTGGGAAAACAGATCTCTTACTGGTGAAGAGAGAAATAAAATGTGAAGCTAAATTACATATGCCTTTATCTTGGCTCTAGCAGCAAAGCAACTTTATAAAATGTGATTATAAATAATTGAAAATGTTCTTAGAGAAGGAAAAGTTGAAATAAAAGTCATCCAGAAGGGGGAAAAACACATTGCCATGATTTGTGTGCATTTCTTAAATGATTCATAAAGTAGAAGTTTAAGCCAAAATACTTGTTTCGATGCTTGCTTGTTTACAAAATGTTTTTGTCCAAAATAACTTAACAGGAACTATCATTGCTTTCCAACTCAAAACTAATTTAAAATTTTAAATCTGGGGTATCACCAAATAGGATTCATCATCATAAATGTAAGAGACTTGGAGACCAATCAATCATTCATATGCCATTTCCTCAAAACTTACATTTAAGCACATGTGTGTACCTGGCCAGGTGTACTGCGTGGGGCAAAAATGTGAAGTCAGATCATGCTCTCTCTGGTTCTCATCCAGCAGAAGGGAGTATAGACACACCCACTAGTTTTGAAGGGGATCTAAATGGATCCCAAGCTTGGGCAAGGTCTTTCTCAACATGAAGCCTTGTCTTTGGAGCAATAGAGAGGATTTTACTTGAGAATGTTTGGTGCCCTCATCTAAAATGTAAAACTATTAATTATATCAATCTCTTAGAGCTAGAGTGAGGGAAGAATGCCAGCACGTGTGTGTGAAAGCCCCTTATAAATGTATAGTGCTGAGCAACTGTCAGCTGTCTTCTAGCTGAAGGATTAGGAGGTCATCTTGGCACTGGTGGGCTACTCCACTCTGAGGGAGATACCATACCAACCCACATATGAAGGAATTCTCAACATGAAGATCAATTTAAACATATTCAATGGGTGCATGTGGTCTTCACATACACATCTGTGGAACTATTGCAAAATTTTTTCATTTATGTTGTAGTAAACAAAAGCATCAGAAAATCTGGGATACCAGCCACTTTTTTCCACAAGGTAGTTATGTAGCCTTGAGTATGTCACTTCACCATTCTCAGCCTTGTTTTCTCATTTATAAAACATAAGATTTGGATTGGGGCATATTTACAGGTTTTAAAGCCACGGAACTGAAAGCAATGTGATGAGCTGAACTTCTAAAACCCAAAAGCTAGCTTGTTTAATATAGGTTAATCCCTGATAAAAATTCAAAGAAAATTGTTCAATTCAGCTTTAATTTTTTCAAAAATCATGGTTTTCCAATCAGGAATATGATCCCCTCTGAGGAGAGGAAAAGGCAGAAGAGGGCCGTAGTGTCTTGCTATGCAATCTGCCGGGAGGACTTACATTTTGCCTGAAGAAACAAATGCTTTATTCAAACAGCCCTGTGCACATCTGAGGAGTCCTTACCTTGGTGAAGACTATGAGAACAACATGATCTAGAATTCACCTTTGAGAAACAACCTAGCACTTGAAAAGAAATGGAACCTCTGGTCAGGAACATTAAACAAAATTTAAACATTAAAAACAGGGACTCTTGGGGACGCCTGGGTGGCTCAGTTGGTTAAGCGGCTGCCTTTGGCTCAGGTCATGATCCCAGCGTCCTGGGATTGAGTCCCACATCGGGCTCCTTGCTTAGCAGGGAGCCTGCTTCTCCCTCTGCCTCTGCCTGCCACTCTGCCTGTGCTTACTCGCTCGCTCTCTCTCTGTCTCTGAAAAATAAATAAATAATATCTTAAAAAAAAAAAAAAAACCAGGGACTCTTGGTGATTCAGTTGGTTAAATGTCTGCTTACGGCTCAGGTCATGATCCTGGGGTCCTGAGATTGAGTCCATATCAGGTTCCCTGCTCAATGCGAAGCCTTCTTCTCCCTCTCCCACTCCCCCTGCTTGTGTTCCCTCTCTCACTGTGTCTCTGTTAAATACATAAATAACATCCTTTAAAAAATAAAAATAAATAAACCTTAAAAAGGAAAGTGTGATTAAGTATCCATAATGACAGGGACCTTGTTTTTCACAAATCTATTGGCTGAATTCAGCATCCTCTTGCCCCTTGGAAGTTCATCTTGTCTCCTATCTCTCTGCCATAGCTGAACACAGGGGAAGAGTCAAGGATGGGAAGAAGTAGGAAGGGGTATGTCCACCCACAGTAACATGGAGATGTAGGAAGAGCAGTTATTAACAATCTAGTTACAAGACAGACTTGGAGATCCTCTTGGAGACAAAGACTTGAGGTTCAAAGGAGCCTTAGTACTATTCATCTGTATATCTGAGATGGCCGTCTACACAGAACTCCATATCCATCTTTGTCTTCACTCCCTGGATAATTTGGGAAAATGTAGCGTTTTCTTCTGTGCTGGTTAAATTTCTGGTTTTGGTTTTGGTTTTTCAGTGGAAGGAGAAGTAATAAAAGGTATGAACGAAAAAGTAGTAAATCATTTAGCAAGAAGGTAGAAGCTCTAGAAATAGTCTTTGTGGAAAGAATATCATATGATATGTTTACAAGAAGGTGAATTTTGTTGCAAGGGAAATGAGGAACAAATCAATATGAGGTAAAAGAGATGCCAAATCATAGGAAAGAGGAGAGACCGAAACATTTTTTGGACTTGTCAAAACAACTCATTATTGTATTCTCTATGCCAAGGTCTTAAGAGTCAGTACATTCATTTATGTTTGCTCTTCAGAAACTGTTTAGTTTCAGCATTCATCTCTCCCTACAGACAACATTGCTTTATTTCTAAAATACTCATGGTACATACTGTGCAGATTATATCATAATTGGGCATACTTTCCTAAGTAACTGACTTGATTTCTCCATTCTTGTTTTATTACATTTCTTTTTCTAGCATTGACATTGAGATTTTTTCCAAATACTTGGAGATACTATATGCAAAGACACAGTATGTGGTCCACTTAATGTCAAACGCACTTGCTGCCAGAATGATTAAGAGTTAAAAGAAATTGGACACAAAGGCCGACATAGGAAAAAATCTCTAACTTGCTTTACTTGAGAAGTACACTGCAGATAAGTGGATGGTATTCTTTTACACAAGTGTAAATGGGAAAGGTACTTCATCATCAGACTGCCTTGTGCTTTAGTGGGTCTGCATCCAAAGATAGCTCTAAATGCACATAAATGACTCAAGCTCTGTAAGCCAGAGAGAATGACAGGACACAAAGAGATCAGTAAATATCTCAGTAGTTGGTGTCAAAGATGGAAGTAAAAATTAAGAAGAGATTTAGAAGAATATTAGTAAGGATTAAAACACTGAAGTTTCAGAGTCTATATGTCTAAAAGAAAGGCAGCTTGGCAGAAATGGTGTCATAAAGGGTAAATAAGAAAAGTTATTTCTCTACATTTGTTATTGGTGTCACTATATTTTTTTTTATTACAGATTGTTCTGAAGGAGCTAAACTATGTATCTTAACATCAACTAGAAACATGTTAATATGACACATGTCCTCTTGTGCATAGACTGAAGTTACTTGTGCTTCATCAAATTGTTCTGTAAGAAACAGTGTCTTCCAAATATCCTCAACTTCCAAAAGAAATTGCTATAAAAAATAATGAATTTGGTGCTCAGAATCTCAACTTTCATAACAAGTTTGAAAACCTTGTTTCTTTTATCCTATTCATTTGAGAAATCTTATTTCCCCTTACGTGTTGAAGTGTTTTCAGTTTCTGAGACCTAGAACCCTCCAAGAAAATGCTACATTTAAAGAGACTTTTTGTTTTCTGATCCACAGACTGTTCTCTCTAGATCCTAGACATGTACCTGGCTGAAGTAGTTTTCTAGTCAAGGCTATGTCTCTAAATAAGTGTGATTGGCCTTTACTCACATTTTAAAGATGGCCATTGAGTAACATTTATGAAGTCTGAGTGGCTGAATACTTTGGTGTTTTCAGCAAACTGACCCAGATATCTGATGACCACTCCCCAATGGTTGGGCTGACTGTTCTTTGACTGACTAGTTATACCTAATTCAGGATACACCTCAAAGGACCCAACCAAAAGGGAACACACTGTCCTAATTCCGGGACAGTTTAAGACAACAGGGCACAAACTCAAAGCCTTAATACTATTGAGTTCTACAGATAGCCACATAAGACTGGACTCTGCTGGGGCACCTGGGTGGTTCAGTCATTAAGCATCTGCCTTTGGCTCAGATCCCAGAGTCCAGGGATTGTGGGCTCCCTGCTCAGCGGGAAGCCTGCTTCTTCCTCTCCCACTCCCCCTGCTTGTGTTCTCTCTCCCACTATCTCTCTCTCTCTGCCAAATAAATAAAAACTTATATATATATAAAAAGAGTAGACTCTGCTTTCTCGAGGACCCATAAATGCCCCCCAGATTTCACTCTCCCTTCTCAAATGTAAACATCAGACTCTTCCTGGAGGAGGTGAGAAACTTTAACACGTTATTTGTCTCTTTGGCTAGGGAAACTTCTCTTTCAGGAAGCTCAGAGATGGCATTAATTCATACTTATATTTTACCATTTCTTTTGAGTCTGAATCTCTATGTGCAGGGCCCATCATTTCAAAGAAAAAAAAAATAGCCCATTCTAGCTTTGTTTATGGAACTAGATCCAAGTCTTAAACCAATATATGAGACTATTACTGACTTCTATTGAACAGAAATTTGATTTTCTATCTACTTTGAGGTAGGAGAAATGTTCCATTTCACATTTCATAATCTCAAAGCCTTCTTCTTTATACTCTAAAGTATATGTTGATTGAATGAAATGTAAACTTTAAAAAAAATCTTGTTTTTCCATTACCTTTATTGCCTGATTGAGGAAAATTACCTCACATATGATTCATTCAGGTCATCTTTCAGTATGGGATTCCATCCATAAAGGTTGTAGTGATATCTCCCAAGGTTATCAACAGAACCCAGCTTTTACAAGATTCTTCCTTGATTCAGCACAAAGGAAGAAAACAACCTGTGCTTAAGTATTTAATCCTATTTCACAGTGTATCTCAAAGATTTTTTATTAAGAAGGAATAAGACACTTGTAAAATAATTTTCAAAAATTGTTAAATATTCTTGGCCATCAGAGATAAAATTTCAGGAAAAGTCTGACATGGAATACCCAAGGGGTAGAGTGGAAGGAGTATAATGTGAAGATCCTGTAGGATAGTATCATAGGTCTCCAACACTGCCTGTATTCACCAAGACACCTTAAATCATTACACAATCTAAGGAAAATTAGTGTGCTTATTAGTATGTGAATAAAACACAAGGCAATACCCCAGCTCCTCTTCCAAGTACATTGCTGCCCTAAAGCCCTTCCTGTATAGCAATTCTTGTAGCTTACAGCTTCCTCATCTCTTTCTGTGTAGTTATCAAGTCATGATAAATCTTCAATTTAAGCCATTTATAAGTGGATAATATTAATAATGATCGTATTAACAATACCACTGGCAAAGCACTTAGGCACTTACTATATTAAATGCATTATTAAGCACTTACTATAGGCCAGACTCTGTTAAGTACGTTTTGCGCATTATCTCCCTTGTTTCTCACAGTAGCACTGCATAAGGAGATAAAATTATTTTTTCCACCTTAATAATGGAGAAAACCAAATCTCAGAGAGCATGATTAGCTTGCTGCATGTCACCTAGTGAGGGGCATTCCTGGGAGGTACACATGGGCTGGCTGAGGGGAAAGCCCAGGTTTGGACCCACCAGGCAATATTGCAAAAACAGTGAGGAGTTATTAGAGATTTTAGAATCTGTGCACACATGCAGTTGGATGACTTCTGGGAAACAAAATATGAAAATAGCTTGGTTTGTGCAGGGCAGAAAAATGTTTATTCTATTTCCTGTAATGTAGGCTGGTGACAGGAAGTAGACCCTGGAGAACAGAGGCGCTTGGTTTCAAATAAAATATCTGCATTAAATATTCAGGTTTCCTGCAGCTTTATGGGAGTACACTACCAGAGAAATGGGCAAGCTGGCAAGGGCTTGAGCTTGGCTTGAACAGATCTCTACATTGGCCCCATCGAAGGCCTAATACACTACCAACTAGTGCCATCCAAAAGGGGGCCAAGAGCCCATGGTCTGGGGAGCTGTTGCTGTTGCTTCCCTGGTTAGAGCATGATGCCAGTCAGACCAGGGCTCTGAGTTGCTGTGAATTGATATGAATTAGTTTCAACCTTAATTCTCTGTAGCACCAGTCATATGCAAGGAAAATGTGAGGTCTCAAGGTGAGCTAGCTAAATGCTGGCACAGAGAACTCAGTACCTTCGCTGTTGTTTGGATAGTAGGTGCGTTTATTTCCCCTGTGCTATCTGGGCAAGTGCCAAGATCCAGGCCTCTGGCTGACGAAACAGAGGGAATCAAAGGGAAATTACAAAAGGGCTGGCTCTTGGCTAATGGCTTCTGCCAGAAGATATTTGATCATTCCAAACATAAAGAGGAGGGGAAGAGCCAAGTTCATTTTGCAACTGGAGTTCTCTGGGTGTTCAGTGTCTTTGTAATCTACTGTTAATATGATTGAAATGGAGGCATTTAGACTTAAATGGTTGTTGGAATAAATTAAAGACATCAAAATTGGCAGAATTTGGGTTTTGAAGAACTCTAGTCTGTCAGCTCTCCCTGAAATTTAATCACTCCAATATCAAGCTATTTTTTTCATGATGTGAAATTTGGCAGTGAGCAAAATCAACAGGGTCACAGCTTTGAAGAAGAATCTGCTGCATTTTGGCAGAGGAATCATGGAGTTTCTAATCCCTAAGAGTACTTCTTCCAAAGGGCCTGAGAAAAAGCAGCTATTAATTATTTAAATCACGACAGAGGGGGTAAAAGAGGTTTTCGTGTGTGTGTGTGTGTGTGTGCGTGAGTATAAGTACAAGTACAAGGAGTCTGAAGCCAATTTGGTGAAACAGATTTTTTTATGCAACCTGCTTTCTTTCAACTCCTTTCCTTTGGTCTTTCAAAAATAAGAAGCAGCCAAAATTCAAAGAGAAAAATGACTTTAAACATACATATGGCACACACAAACACAGAGAACATACAGAGAATGAGAATGTGAGAGAGGCAGGGATAGTCTACGCATATGTATGCATGGGAACAACAACATGCTGGTTGCTGGTTGCCAAGCAGCAAGCAGAAAGTTACTGGGTAGAGTCGCGTCAACCATGCATGGGTCTGACATGTCTCAGGCTGTCCTGGGTAGCTTGAACAAGATCTTTGAAGAAGGCAAATTTGAATGTTTCTTTGATACTTTTTATACCTCAGACTTTTGGCTTTTTTCTTGATTTGTTTCTGTATCCTCAGACTAAATCTAGTAGGATAGGATTGAAAAATAAAGCACTGACTTGTTGGCCTATGAATTAAAGAGAGTTTATGGATCAGATGTTTTCTAAAGAACACATCTCCTGTTTCTCCCCCCCACACACACACACACGCACACGCACACGCACACGCACACACACATGCACTGACAATGATTCAATGTTCTATATATATGTGTGTCTACCAGATAGGAAATTACATTCATTTTCAGGGTATTTTAAGATTTCCCTGCAGGTTATCCAAACACTAGCTTTAGAAAAAAAATACACAAATGGCCACATTCAAGTTGTCTTTTGAATACTACCCTTGCTATATGAAAATAAGCTCTTTTGCTATGCCTGGGGCAGTACTGAAAAAGAATTGGGCAGTGGTCTGAATGGGAATCCAGTCTGGGGACGAGAAGAAATTTAGTATATTGTGCCTTTTTTCTGAGGTCAACCTCAAGGTTATAGCAAATAATATTTAGGGATGGAAATCACCACATGTAGTATATCCTCTGGGAAGACAGTGTTAACTTACTTACTCTACTCCTGCTTTTGCTAGGGAAGGAAATGGAGCCTTAGTTCCTATGATATATCAACACTGGGCTTTTCACACTATCATGCAGAAGGCAGAGTGGGCTATTGGTCTGGGAACCAGCTTCTGTCCATTTCAGGCTTTGATTCTGTCGCCTTTGTGACCTCAGATAAGTCACCTCCCCTATTCAGGATTCTTACCTGTGAAATTAGGATGAACATATCTATCAACCTCCATAGTATTTCGGTTAAAAGGAATGAAGGTGATTCTTAGATGTCAAAATACTTTGAAATTAACCCAGTGATGTATAAATATAAGTCATGATATTAGGGATTTACACAGAGGAAAACTAATGCAGAGGGCTCTCCGAGTGAGGAAGGGGCCATGTGAAGAAGAGCTTCCTGAAAAGGCAGGTGGGACTGGCTGCCATTAGTTAAGGTGTGACATGAGAAAATGCTAGAAGTGCCTTCTCCATCTCTGTCTCCCAAGGGCCTACTTGGTTTGAATGCCTACAAGGTCAATTTGAGTGCAATATCCAGCCTGCTGTTAGGGGTTGATGTTGTCGCTGAGAAGCTCGTATTTCCCCCATAGATGATCTGATATGCTTTTTTATAGAGTCTAAATTCCTGCTCTTTCCCCCCTTTTAGTGTTAATGTAATGAAAACAAAATTATGCCATAATGATCCAGAGCCTAGTTGATTCTCCAGCTGACTACAATTGAGTTTGTGACCTCAAAATCCATGCTGAGGTCTGTCACTTGTGGAGCATTCTAACTGGAGCACAGGACACAGTGGCTAGTGAGAGAACCTCAAATACAGGAGATCTTATTTTAATTCATATTTGACCTTAACAAAGGAGAAGGGAGTTATTTTCAGGTCTCAAATGCTAACAGGAGCAAGTGAACCTCTGTTTGGGGGGGGGGGGTTCTTCTACAGAGTCATTAGCTTTTCAAATTACTAGTCTGCTCAGTCCCCCAACAATCTAGATAGTACTCCTTCTATAAATAGCTTATCTCATTACATTCCTGCTTATTCTGTCTCTGTGGTTTTGGGCTTCATCCCTGCCTACTGTGCATAGATTCCTAGGCTCATAGGCAGCTTCATATTTTGTCCTCTAGCATAAAAAGAGCATAGAGTGGAAGTGAAGAGGATAAAGCTAATGATTCCCTCTCCCAACATTGTACCCCACACTCTTCCCATCCCAGGAGTCTCAAGGGTCCCAAATGAATGACAATTTGTAAAAATGTGATTGAATTATTAAAAGAATATGAATGATCTAGGTAAATTATAAAACCAAAGATAAACACACACATATTTATGTGTATATATATATATACGCATATATGTACATCCATACTTCATAACTTTGAATATGAATATGTTAAAAACTTTAAATAAAGAGTAAAGAAGATAATGAGTGCCATCTCATGGAGATACCTACCACTACATTTTCCAAATTGCCTCTACTTCAAACTTTCTAAAATGCTAAACCAATATTCCTTAGAGTAAAAATCCTCTTCCTATCTTTCCAAGTTGTTCATCGAAATTATAATGTGTACACCACATGAAGGGTGAGATGGCCCAGTGTGCCAGGATACACCATGGGGAATGATCTATGTTCATGGAAGTGGTATTGTGGGGAGACACCAGAGAACAACTTCACTATAGATCCCAGCTCAGGCAAAATCTCAAAAGCTATGACAAGTGATGATGATTATGATAATAGATTCTAGGACTCGTGGTTTTTTACTGATGATACTGCCTTATGACTCGCTGATGTTGCCGCCACCACTCCCTATGATGTAATACTCTCACTTTGTTCACACTGTGCCCATGCACAAAACCGCAATCAATCCCAAGACATTTTTTTAACTTTTTTTCAATAAACTGGCATCATGGTCTCATAACCTGTCTACATGTACAGTCCTATAAGTAGCAGATGCACCACTGGATCAATTGTCAGAGATACACACACAGGTAAGAGCCTTATCATACCCTGTTGTACCTAGAAATGTGTAAGAAGGTGAACTTACTTCTTCCTTGTGCAAACTTGACCAGAGATATGGGCCCTCATTGTGGAGGCTAGAGTCTGTAGAGAAACCGAGTCTCTGCCAAATGTTACATGAGGACGACGAAATAATAGGAGCTCATGACCTAACGTAAGGGAGGAAAATCCACAAAAAGGGAATGGAGAAGGGCACCACATCAGAGTTTATGACAATAAGTGAAAAAAAGGGCATTATTTGTAAGACTGGCTTATGTGTGTCTTTTCATTCACTCATTCAACTAAGATTTAGAGTGAGTACTGTGTGCAGACAATAAACAAGTCAAATATACTGTCATTAGAGGATGAAAAGAACTAAGGAGAAAAATAAGCAGGTAATGAGAAAGAGGGATCATTGAGGGAGAGTTGTCATTTTATGTAAGGTGGCAAGGGAAAGCCTCATTGAGAAAGTGACATTGGAGTCAAAACTTGAAGGACAAAGGAGAGTGAGCTTTGCAAATATGTGCGGCAGAAGAGAGGGTCAAGCAAAGTACTGAGGCAGGCTTATACATGGCTCATCAAGAAACAGATGTCTAAACACCAGGCATTGGGTTCTTTTGCATGTTTTACCTAATATGTCTTCTCCACAGACTGTGAGGTTGAATCTGATATAATCCCATGTCACAGATGAGAAAACCAACACACCAAGCAGTTATTCAATGCAACAAAACTAACAAATGGTGGACTTAAGTCGGCACCAGACTAGCCCTGGGCTTGATGTTTTCATACACTAAACCCAGTAGCTAATCAAATGGCTTTTTCTTGGAGAGATCATAGCAGGCTAAGAAGAAAAGGTCTTGTTGAGAGCAGAATCTGGAAATACCCAAGGATTTCTTTTATTTTGTAAAAAACAATTGGTATTTTCCATACAGATTATGGTTTTTTCCTAAGTCCAAGTATAGAATTTCAGCACATATTCATACTTGATTTTCCATATTTTCATATTTAAATTACATCTTATAACTAAACTGAAATATTGTGACAATACATGGAGCCTTAGCTTAGATTACTAACCCAGTGATGCCCCACCTGGGTTCACGCAGTTCTTGAAAGGGAGACATGAGGAAAATAACTGTGTGCCCACATTACTATAGAGAAATTGGCACTTGTCACACCATATTGGGTTGTTTGGGATTTTAGATTTATGCTCTTGATAGAGAAGAAACAAATTCCAGCCCAATGGTACATGCTCAGAGCAGAGGCACTCAGAGTAGCAGGTGGTCTACACGCTTCACTCACCTGCAGTAAACACAACTCTGCACATAGCTCACACTACCAGCCATTTGGTTTGGGGGGCTGGTAGCACGGGCACCACCAAGCACTGTCTGCAGCCCGTCCTGCCTCCTAGGAGGGATTTCTTTTGCTCAAACATGGGAACAATCTGAACAGGCTGGTGGCTGAAGTAAATGGTTCACCTGGTGTTGGTGCTGCCTCCCAAAGGTTCTGCATATTACACAGCTCTTGTTGTTGGGGTGGGGGTGGGGGGGGAGACAGCGATGAGGTTGGGGGGAAGCTGAGATCAGCTTTCCTGTGGTCCGTGGGATCAGCACACATCACAACTCCTTAAACATAGAACATATCATCCTTCACGTTGTATTTCCCATTATTCTTTAGGAAGCACTTTACAATCACTGATTTTATGACCGAAGAATAATATTCTCATTTCCTGAGATTGTCACCAGGCTGGTTATCAGGAGTATCTGGTCACCTGCTTGCTGACAAAGACACAATCAAAAGATCACAGGGAAGAATCAGTTCTACTGTGAAGTCCTTCAGAGAAGATTTAATAACCATTTTGATGCCCCATTTCGATATTTAAAACATCAATAGAAATGTTTTTTGAACCTAAGTTACATCTCTCATGCTTTAAAGTTTTTTTTCTTCCTATTTTTAAAAACAAAGAATTTATAGAATTTTTCAAGTTAATACATTGCTTTAAAGCCATTAAGTTGTCCTAAACTATCTGATTTCATCTCACAGTGAGGTTTAGAAATCACATTTTACACTCTGTTTTAAGAAGTAATAAGTGTTAGACATATTCTGATCTTCTGGCTTCTTTTGTTATTAATCACACTTCCCTTCTCTCTCCCTTATTAACCTACCCTTCTTTTCCAGAAAGTTCAATTCATAGAGCAATGTCCCTAAGATCTAGTTCTTCTTCTTCTTTTTTTTTAATAAAAAAAATAACTTTCATCCCCCCTTAGCAGACTCCCAAGGTATCATTACTAGGGATGTTTAAATTATTCTTTTCCATAGCCCATATTGGCAGTATTTTTCAAATCCATATTTGATCCGTTTTTCCTTTAGAAAACAGTCGACATCTGAAAGGTAGTTTTTAGTTTTTAGTATGTCTGGTATGTAGTTTATACTACAATAAAGAGTGTTAAAAAGTCTAAAATCTATCACCAAATTAAACCAAAAGAAACCTGCAAAGGGTCAGAAAAAACCCACCATACCTTTAATTTGGCGAAATGAGTCCCTTTTCAGTGGACAATGATTCAGTTACCAAAGGCAGTTTTCTTGTCTCTCAACTTTTTAATTATTTCTAATCTAAATGAGACATGGCCATTTGTTCTTTTGCTCCCCGTATGATTTTTTTAGAATCTTCACCTTTTCTAGGGGTTCCCCAGGATTATTTGTACATTATCCTCCTTAAAATGTGGTGTTTATAGTTAAAGATAGCATCTCAGCAAAGGACTCACAAGACAAGAGCCTATGATGATTTCTTCTATCTGAAAATCACTTTTTCTGTTGGTTTAGATGGTGCCTATTTGTTGAGGAATTCTCTCATGAAACTAATTTATATTGAGCTGACCCATTCAGATCTTTCCCTCAAAAGTTCTTCTATTTATTTATTTATTTACTTATTTATCGATCAGAGAGACAGAGAGAGAGCGCGCATAAGCAGGCAGAGAGGCAGGCAGAGGGAGAGAGAGAAGCAGGCTCCCTGCCGAGCAAGGAGCCTGATGCGATATGGGACTCAGTCCTAGGACCCTGGGATCATGACCTGAGTAGTGGCTTAATGGACTGAGCCACCCAGGCATCCTTCAAAAGTTCTTTTAAAGCCAGTTCTTTTTTACCCTTAAAATTAAAATCAATTAAGTTAATTAAAAGACACACATTTAAAAATCCTGAAAAGGAGAATTTTCTGTGTATGCAGATGGAGTTTCACCTTGTTTGTACTGATATATCTTAGCCTTTTGAGAGTTTGTAAAACTTGGTGGCGGTGGTGAACGTGATGGCATGAAGGCATGAAATTAGTCATGTGAGGCAAGTGACTGAAATTAAATGACAGGTACATAGGGGCTCATTTTACCATCCTGTCCATTTTTGCTTATGCTTGAAGTTTTCCAAAATAAAAAGTAAAAATAAAAGATTACCCCCACATTATCTTTCCGCTTATACTTAGCCTTAGACATTGCATCTAACCATAGAGCAGAAAATTTGCCCACTGTTTTGCTAAAATGGAAATAAATACATCCTTTCAAATACATTTTTGTCAGTTAATTGGTAAATTTTTAGAATTCCTTAAAATTTAGAATTCAGCATTAAAAAGTTAAGTGAAAAAGAAACTTTAACAGTTATCAAAATCTTTGTGAGTTTAGTTTCCAATTTTGGCCATCACTTTGCTCTATATAACAGCATTCCCTTGTTATTTTATTGCCACCATAGCATTAAAACTGTAAACTTGTGTATTTTTTGGGACTTTAGTTATTAGCTAAGCTGAGTCAAAGGGTAGGGAGCCCAGTGCATCCATCTATAAGGAGAGCTAAATGTCAGTAAGTCAAAGATATCAACAGGGATATAAAAAGCAGAAGAAATCATATTTACTAGAATTCCTCTAGAGACAAGCAGTCAGAAGATTTACTTTGTTAAGACTCCGGGGATGAGTGCAGAGGCTTCCAAGATTCATGTTCAGGTTATGATAAAGAATCTCTAACCTGATTCTTAGGAGAATGGGTTGGGGAAATAAACAGCATATGCTTGCAGAGTGAGTGCTAGGCTAGTCTGTGATCAGAACTGAGTTACTCAGAAGGGTTCAGCACGGCTAGGAGCAGGCCTCCTTTTCAGTACAACCATCAAGAACACATAACCTTTCTCCTTAATACATGTTGAACAAATATTTTTAAACCATCAGTTTAAAGGGGCAACAAATTATTAGCTCAGCCCTGGGTCTCAGGAGTTAATTTGCAAAAAATTAAAATTATACCCACCTTATCTGAAAGTGAAAGAACACTTAACTAGGTGATTTTTGAGAATTTTGCTTCTGGAATTAGAATGTTCTGTGATCAGACTCGGATTGTCTTAACTGTCTGATGTTCAAAAGGTTTAGGAAAGGAAAATGCACAACAAAAGAGAAGAGAAATGTCGAGGGAAAGGGACTGAGCCACAGCTCAGGACCACCACCAGACACCTCAAGGGACAGACAGACTATGCCTGGGGGAGATTTACCAACCCCGCAGGCCAAAGTAGCTACAAGGACTGTTTCCATTATTTTCTGTGAGACTTGTAGACGCAATCTCTGTTGATACACAGAACATCAAATTCAGCTAACCAGCTCTAGATTAAGAGAAGGGCAAATATAATCATGACAGTGGTTAGAAATGTTTAATGAGGAGGTTTGGGTTCTGTGTGTGTGTGTGTGTGTGTGTGTGTGTGTGTGTCTGTGTGTGTGTGTCTTCCGGGAGGCAGAGCTGTGAAAGACGTGGCCTTGATAGACCTCCACATCTCATCAGGCTGTGGAAAATTAGAGTCTCCTCCTGTTAAATAGGAAAGGTTAGCATTTAATAGTTAATGAAGGCAAGGGAATCTGAACAGATAAGAGCCGAGTCTGCACAGGCTGCATTTGGACAATTGCAAATCCTCTTATCTCTTCTCAGAAAGTCTGCTGTTTGCAAGATATTGTTTTAAGCCAAAGGAAGACAGGGACCGCAGTATACACAAGGAGAACCGGGATCCTTCCGAAAGAATGCTAGAGTAGAAGGTACGAAGTACCGCTCTGCAGTGTTACCGAGTGCTACAACAACGCAGTATACTTTTTGGTCCTGGATTCAACACACTAATTTCCTGGCACCTAAATGTTAAAATATTTACAATATTGTGGACATTTTATAAGATGCCTACCTTCCTTTGGTGCGCGCACTCTTCTGTGATCTACCTGGTTTATACCCAAGTGGCTCAGAGTACTCACATGAGGAAATGTTCTGAGCCGAACAGGAGTTCCAGGAGGGAATGGAGAGGGGTTCAGCTTATTTTCTTAGAGGCATTCAGCTAACATGCCCTTGGGCTACAGGTTATTTGAGGACAGATAGTGAAAAAGAAGTGTCTTGTCCCAATTCAATACTCACCCTACCTTTTTTGTCTCTCTCCTATGGCTAATGTAGCCCAACCTCCCCAATCCTAAAAAGTCCCATCAACACAGGTCACAATTAATTCTTTCCATGGAAGCTTTATCCAACCTTTCCTGACAATATCTCCTCCCAGTCACTGGAGACTGATGTAACAAATGCCTCCTGCCTCTGTTGCTTTGGTGGCTGTCCAGAATGTAAGCTCCTCTCCCTCTGTCTTCTTCCTACTTTTGATTCCCAAACATGTCTGTGTTTTTCTTCCTATTACTCAACTTTTCCTTTCACCCTGCCCCCCTCAGCTTTTCTTTGGTGCCTGTTCTTTTGTGCTTATCCACAGCTCCTTATACCTTAGGTTCCCCCTCATCATTCCCTCCACATTCTTGACCTCCCTGATGCCTTACTCCCCCTGATGACATTGTTTCCCTTACTAGGGGTGACCTAGTTCCCTAACTCCAGTAACTTGGGCAGGATGCTTCTCATCCTCCAAGCTCTTTCCACATCATGAGTCCTCCCATCTCAGGTAAAAATTCTTACTCTTTTGAGACTTGGAACATCCAAATAAATCACCATCTCTCATCCCATTCTTCTACCAAATTCTTAGGTCTCTCCCACATTCTTTGGAAGACCAGGCTTACAACTTCATTCTCCGTCCCAAGCTTCCTCTCCATCATGAGTTATTCTCCTATTTATATGGGTCTCTCACATAACACCCTGACCTCTTGAATTTTAATCTTCTTAGGGCCAGTAACTTTCACCTTTCCCCATACTAGCTCTTCATTCTTGTAATCCTGCACTCACCATGACCCTCTTCTGATCACAGGGTCCTACACTTGCTTTTAGCTTTCTCAGCCCAAGGTCCACAAATTCTGTTCTTCAGCTTAACCAAGGCTTCAGCCTTGAAGAGCATTCCTCTGCCTCTCTATCCATCATCCTCCTCCCACATTTACTGCTTTCTCATCCAACTTAGACCCTATTGTGAATCACTTTGTTCACTTTATTAATGTTCTTGCTCACTTGTTCTATTTCACCTACACAGCTAAATCCCAACCATGGATCAATCTAGATATAGGTCTTCTCAGTTCAAACCTCTCTCAACTGATGATTCTGGTGAATATTATATAGCCAAGACTATGCATGCACTCAAAACTTATGGTCTCCAACCAACTCTTGTTACTATTGGCTCTAAATGTTGACTCCCTTCTCTCTGATTCCATGATAAGGCCATCTCCGCTTCTAAGGAGACATTTTTTTAGGTCTGATATGACTTCATAATCAGCTTGTTGTCGAGTCTTGAGGGCCAGGACTCACTCTAGATTTTTTTAGATAACTTTTATATATCTGCTATGATCCATTATGAATTTATTTGTGGTTTTATAAAATAAAGAGTGATCATGTACTTTTTATTTTCAGGTTCACAAAGAGCACTTCTCTGTGGTTCTCATTTATTGTTTATTCTACCATGTTCCAGGAGTTGACAGTGTTGGATCTTATTAATTAGTATTAACATTCATATTCTTACATATCAATGCATGACTCTAAAATCCCATCTTGGTCACTTCAATGGGCTTTGAGTTCTTACAGAATTCTCTGTTCTCTTCCCTTCTCTGATGTGAATTTCCTGGAAGCTCCTACTTTATCCTCATGGATATTTAAGGTCTAAGTAGCATCAACTCCATCCTAAGGAAAAAGAGAGCCAGGTTTCTTAAGAAAAAAAAAATTAAAGCAGTTTTCGGTCTCCCCCATTATTAGCATCACCAGAATGACCTATTTTTTAAGCAAGAATTGAACCTACATTGACTCATCATAATCAGCCAAAGTCCATTGTTTACCGTAGGGATCACTCCTGGTATTATACATTCTATGGGTTTGGACAAACATAACGACACATACCCATCGTTATAATATCAGAGTATTTCACTGCCTTAAATGTCCTCTGTGACCTGCCTGTAGCACTGAGACTGATATAATTCTTGTAGGAGATTCTACTCTGTGATATATGAATTTAAGAAACTTCCTTCTCTTTTTGATGCTCTTCTTCAGTGTGAAATGGAATCGTTATCACTATAGCCCAAAGTGTTGGTTAAAGTGCTCTGACTCTAGGGTAAAATTAGCTTGAAAAGCAATTTTAAGATTTTATTTGTAGAGCCAACCAATGCCTTTCTTTCATTTTACAGGAATAAATCATAAAATCTACTTTCTGCATGATTTGATGTATTATAGTCTTAAAAATTAAAGTGAGTGTATATTGCTATGTAAGAATTCTGCACTTCAACTCTATAGCTGAAGTTAAAGTGTTTCTCCTTCTGCATTTGCTGAACAAACTACACCCTATTCTCCTTTTAAATACTTAGAATAAAATAGACATCATTGAATTATAATAGCTAATGTGTATCTTCTCCATTATTAACAATTTAATGGTCAAGATGGGTAGTTTTTTTTTTTTCTCAGATGAATGGGCTTCAATTTGCTTGCAACAATTTAGAAATGATAGTAACAGTCCCTGTGCTAATCATCATATCTTGCTATGACTCCAAGGATTATGTACATTTTGAATAGGCATAAATGAAGAAAGAATGAGAAACCAAAGATCATACAGTAAGTTTTAAAAACAGAGTCATCAGGACCTAGACCCTGAACATCACTGCTCATAAGAAGTCAGGTTAAAAGAAACCAAAATGCCATTTCAAGTATGTTTCGAGCTCCTGTGTGCCCTCCCCTATGCCTACCGAGTCCCTACCCATTCTTCAAGTCCCACTAACTTGACCAATAATACATAGACCGTTCCCGGCTGGAGAATGACTTTTGGGGGTGGGGATGGGTCTATTTAGGAAAGAAGAGGTGAGGTCGTGGTTGACCTTCCAGTGATGTCTAGAATGAACTACCTGGAGAGGCATGAGTGTTATAAATAGTATGGAGATTCTGAATGGGAGCCGTCTCATGAAGGGAAGAAGGAACTGACAAATATGCCAGATGGACTGGTAAACAGGAAAGGTCAGGTCATCTTATCAGGAAAGAAGAAGTTAGGGTGACACATAAGCACAAGACTACTGACTTGAAAGCATATTTTTGCATGACAGGAAAGCTAGGGCAGAGAAATGCCATCTTCTTTCATTTTATTTGTTTTGTAATGCTAAAGCATTCAAATAAGCAACTGTTCATTTAGCCAAATGATGTAGATTTATGTAACTGCATGGTATGTATCAGAATGCAATGGGACTGGTAGCATTTCTCACTTAAACAAACCATGTCATCCTTATTGCAATGCTGCAGTTTTTAAGGATCATTGGCAATCTTAAATTAGGGCTCAGAGTCACCCATAGAAGAGCTCCAACACAGCATTGTCTGCCTCTAAACCCGTACTCCAAATCCCTCACCGTACTTCTAGAGTTATTTTTCTAAAATAAAGATCAGCTAGAACAACTTTCTCCCAAAAGCCTGCAGTGGCTTCCCACTGTCTTGCAAGTAAATTCTAGCACAGTGTTCCAAATTCTCCATGAGGTAATGCTTTTCTGCCTCTTCTGATTCAACACCCAGAGTTTCTCTGAATTAATCATGAACCTCCTTCCAAAACTTTGCTCAGACTCTTCCTGCAGCAACTTTGTCCTTCCCCCTTCCTCTACATTTTAAGATCCTTTACTCCTTACTGTATTACTATACCCTCCCTATGAATACCTCTATTAATACTCCATCTTAAAGCGCCCTGTTTCTGCATGGAACTCCCAGGCTCTGTCACACTCAGCTGTTACATAGCACCTTGTGTGCAGCTAGTTGAAGTCTGATCTCCACTGCACCAGCTTGTTTCAGACTTTCTTGAATTTCCCATGGGCAGGGGTTCTCAAACTTCCAGAAGCAGCAGAATTACCTGGGGATCTGGTTAAAACACAGACTGCTGACCTCACCCCGGAGTTTTGGACTCCACAGTTCAGGGAAGGGGCCCAAGAATCTACATTTCTAACAAGTTCCCAAGTGCTGTTGCTGTTGCTCCTGCTGCTCAGAGAACCCCGGCCCTCTCGGGTCTAGGATCATACCTTAAACCTAGTAGGCTCACCAAACACTTCCTAGATAAGCCCTACTTATTGATTGAAAATTTGAGAGGAGTTTTACTAAGACTTAGCAGTGTGTCTAAAAATATTAATACAATGGTTTTATTTAACTATGTAGAAAGTGGAGTTTGTATGATCAATAAAAGTTGACAAATTTCACAAGAGTGTCATCTAAGCAGTTCTGATATATATGTGACCTTTGAAGGTGTGAGATAGAGCGCATGGTTAATGAAGATTTACCTACAGGCAACGGGCAGGGAAAGAAACTGCATAGCTTCCTCAAGGGCTTGTGACGATCCACTTGGTTCCCACTTGAGTAACAAGGAAATGGGAGTTCAGAAAGGTTACATAGTAGAACTGGAGCTCAGGCCAGGCTTTGGTCTCTCTTGCTCATCAGCCACATTTCTGGTTCCTCAGACACAGCAGTATCTTCTGTGGAATTAAAAAACAGGTACTGAGAAAATATTAGGTTCAAGCCCAAGACAACAAACCAAAAATCCCAAACTGACTTTGAGTGAGTTGTCATGAGTAGGTGACAGCAAATACGTGCCAGTAAGCCCGTGCTGTCTGTCCCCCAGGATTCCCGGGACGTTATTCATTTCATGCCTCTGGAGCCATGACAGGAATGTTGGCCTCTGCTTCTGCCTGGCCAAGACCTGAGGCTCAGTGCTGTTAGTCTCCCGCCCTCCCTCCCTCCCTCTTTCTCTCTCTCAAACCTGCGAACAGCTCTTTGGGGAAATGAGAGCGATTATAGCTGCTGCCACCTAGAGGTCAGAATAAGTCAATGAAACTGATAATTTAAGAGAATAAATTTACACCTGGATGTAAGGAGCAAAGTTTTCTGACAAAATTATGAATTTCTAAACATCTTTTATCTTCTCTCAGAGATTTAAGAAAAAAAACAAAAACAAACACAAAAACAGATCTAAACCTCTTTTGTGACAATCAAAACGGGATATTCCTAGGTCCAGACCACCTCCTAGTGTGGAAATTAGTGTAGGGCAGAGGTAGGCGGCTGTCTATGGACCAAGGGCATCAGCGTCACCTGGGAACACGTGAGAAACACAATTTCACACACTCTACACCCACAATATGCTGAACCAGAAATTCTGGGTTTGGTGCCCTGAAATCTGTATCTTCACAAGCCTTCCAGGTAATTCTAATGTAGACTAAAGGTTAAGAAGGACTGCCAGTGTTTAGTCACTCATAAATTAGGCATCCCCAAAACTATAATTCCCTTTTCAATGACTGCCACCAAACCATATGCAAGTAGTGCTTCAGGCCAAATTCTGTCGATATTACAAAGTGGTTTTTGACGTCAAAGTGCCATAATTTTTGGAGAGGCTTTAAGAGAATGCAAGAGCTTGGGATTTTTAACCTAATTTTTCTTTTTTCTTTTAAATTTTTTCAAATTTATTTGTCAGAGAGAGAGGGAGAGAGAGCGAGCGAGCACAGGCAGACAGAGTGGCAGGCAGAGGCAGAGGGAGAAGCAGGCTCCCTGCCGAGCGAGGAGCCCGATGTGGGACTCGATCCCAGGATGCTGGGATCATGACCTGAGCCGAAGGCAGCCGCTTAACCAACTGAGCCGCCCAGACATCCCTCTTTTTTATTTTAAAAGTTTGCATTTATTGTATATACTTGAGCACAAACATTTAAATCATAGTATGGGAAAGGTCTGTGCTGTAGAAGTTCAGAGTTGAAAGGTCACTTGAAATATCACAAAAACTTGTCCTAATTTTAGAGTTGAAAAGGAGGCTTAGAGAGTTGCCATGACTCCCTAAGAGCCCAGAGCCCTGTTAATCCTCTGGCCTACACTCTGCCTTCAATGAGGTATCCCGCTGCCACTGGGTTTGTGCATCAAAAAGGAGCAATAAATAATGGTAACAATAAGTAAATAGTGTCTTTTGTTTACACTGATCATCCTTATCATACCTCTATGAAACAATACTTAGCTGTAGTATTTCCATAGGGTAATTTGCTGCATGTGTAATTTTTATTCAATTTTATACATGTTTTGAAGTCATGTACTATCCTTGGATACTCTGAGAACATTTAAGAACTCTATCCTTGAGATTTTCTCCTTACCCAGTACACACCACATGACTCTGTGTCCAATTGCAGAATTCTCCCTTGAACCCTCCCTACCCCCCACCATGAACCGTCAGGAGTTCCACAGAAGCCAATCTAAAAATTTCAGCTTTAAGAAGTTTATTTAACACCAAGATAAAGAAACAGTCTTTTCAGATGTTCCCTCCCAGCCAAAGACTTTCTTTAGAAAAACTTTTTGCTCCTCCATGAATCCCATATAAATAATTGCCAGCTTGTTTCCCTCACCTTTCTCTCCAATGCTCCAAACTCAGCCCTGAATTTGGAGATGGCCAGGGGCAGTGTCTAAGAGACAGATCTTTCAGCTTGCCTTCTGTAGACATTCTATCTCCTTCTCCACGAGGACTCCTGCCTTGCCATACAGTGCCGGCATCACCAGTATTAGTGGGGAACGGCAGCAAGATCTGGAACCATTTTTAACATGCCGTGTGGTCCCCGAGATAAGCAGAACATGCAACTCCCTGCTGCGTGTTGGACACACAGATGCAGTAGAAACTGTATGCACATCTGGAAAGCTTTCGTATTTTAGGATTTTGTTCAAACAAGAATCACTCGAGCTTCTCTTTCTCACTGGCTTTCTCCTTTGTGGCTCTGTCTCTGAGAATGATAAAATCCCCAACTAGCAGCCACAGAGAGCCGATTAGTTTAAAATTCTTTCTAGTAAAGAAACTCGTTCAGTGAAAGTGGCAAGGGACATGTCATAACAGATTTACAGTTTGCACAATAAATAAAGGGCCAAAGAAGACCCGAGGGAGAGGTTTGAGGTGAGCACAGAGAAGGCCTGGAGTGATGAGAGTGCAGGGGTCACAGAGTTGACACCAAGAGGACAGGGGCCAGGCCAACAATCTCTGTGATGCACACGGACCTTAGAGTACAGATATCGCGTGATAAGGAGGCCTCACGCGAAAAGGTGAAGATGTTACTTACCTGTAGTTATCCTAGAATCCATTACCATAGATGATTGCTTGGTCACATAAACCACTACCAAAATCTAAAAGATTCGTCATGGATCCAGATATCAGAATAGGGGCGGATCAGACAGTTAAATAGAGGGGTAAGTGACTAGAGGGCACAGCTGGGAGAAGCACATCAGGTGGGTCACACCAGGGGCTGGGCTAAATGACCGCAACGGGAGGACTTAGGAAGTCCGACAAGTGGGTAGGAGGTCATAATTCAGATCTACTTATTTTTTTCTTACTGTGTTTTCCAATTCTCTGAAAAATTTTTCAAGAAGGACCCTTAGCAACTAGGTCAGGAAAAAAAAACAACTGGCCCTATTTTAAATCTTTTTATGAAATGCTCAAAACGACTTGGCCAATAATGAATGACTATGTAAGATGGGATCCTAAATAAACAGTTAATGGTTTGAAATAGTAAAATTATTTTAAAATCTTATTTAAAGTCAGTAGATCATTTTTCAAAAGGGTCTCCTTTTAAGTTGAGCCATCACCTAGTAAAATGTCACATGTTCCCTAATCGATAAGCTGTAATACGTGTGTTTGAAGTAACGATGTATAGCTAATGTGTTCATTATTCATGACAATTGTACATGCACCATTTTAATCTTCATTATCGCCCACAGACATTAGCTAATTTATCTGCAGTGAGACTCCGGAGCAGTGCACAGCTCTTTCTGTTATTGGGCAGGCAGAGGAATTAATGCAAGGTGAAAGGCCTTGCTTCTGCAAAGTCCCATTTCTGAACACTGATCCAGTTGAAATATTGAAGACAAATTGTTGACTGGAAGCAAGCAGAAAGATAAAATGTTTGCCAGTTTGATTGGAAAGTGTTGCTGGTGTTTACTTACCCCAGAAGGCTTAAATGAAGCAGGGATTTAGAAACAATTAAGAGCTCCATATGCATTTCCACTTTAAGGCTCCAATTACCATGTCAGACTCTGTGACTTGTGAATGGCAACAAGGAGTTCCCTACATCCTTCCCTTTGGGGAGACTGAGGCAGCTTGGTTTAGTTAGAGCTCCCTGTTCTCTTTCTGCCTCAAAACTGGTGCCTCATCGAAGTGAGCATTTTCACCATCAGGCAAGTTTGCAATGCTGTTTCTTCTTGGCAAACATCTTTAGTCATCCTTTCCCTCACTACGTGTGAGGGAAATCTTTCTCTCTCTCTCTTTTTTTTTTTTTTTTTTTAAGATTTTGTTTATTTATTTGAGAGAGAGAGAACACAAGCTGGGGAGAGGAGCAGAGGGAGAAGGGACTTCCGCTGAGCAGTGAGCCTAAGGCAGGCCTCAGTACCAGGCCTCAGGGATCATGACTTGAGCCAAAGGCAGATGCTTAACCAACTGAGCCACCTAGGCGCCCGTTTTGTGTGAATCTCTTCTGGTCAAATGCATTCATGGCCATGAAAGAACAGCTGGTTATCTTTCTACCTTCCTATTTATCCTTACTACCCTTTTGGTGATCTTTTTTTTTCCCCCTACATTTTTATTTGGCTGGCCTTAAAGTGGCATCAATAAAATTAACCAGAATTCCATTTTGGAAGAACTGGTAGAGCCATAGATAGGATATTAGGATTGCATAATCCCTGATTTCCCATAGACCCCAAATATTTCTTTTGGAGTTTTCTTCTATTGGCTAATCCAGCTTTAGTGTATCGGGTCTTCAGTAGGTTGTGAAGGTTTGTGTGGTTCCACCAGTTACTAATTATGTAAAATTGGACACTTTGGAAGGTTGTTTTGTTCCTTTTTTTTTTTTTTAAAGATTTTTATTTATTTATTTGAGAGAGAGAGGGTGGGAGCATGAGCAGAGGAGAGTGAGAAGCAGACTCCCTGCTGAGCAGGGAGCCCAATATAATGTGATGCCAGCCTCAGTCCAGGACCCTGGGATCATGACCTGAGCTGAAGTCAGACACTTAACCGACTGAGCCCAGGCACCCCTGTTTTGTTTCTTTTAACTTTCGTTTCCTCATCTAGAAACTGGGAGTAATCCAAGCAGTGCCTTTATAATGTCTAGCTCATACCAAGCTTAAGAAAAATTGTGAACAATATATTATTTGTTATATCACAGCACCATAATTCGATAATTATGTGTTAAAAAAAAACAATCTTTTTATAAGGCTAATGGATTCCTTTTAAATTTGGGGGAAATGTTCATAATTTGTTCTATTTTCTACTCCTAGGAAGAAAATATAACTTTCCTTAGAACATAAATGGCTGGCCTATGGTTCCCTAGAGCTATCTGAGTTTTGTTACCAAGGGCAAACCAGCATCTCTCCAGCTTTTTCCATTCTGCCTATTCTTACTTCCTTTTCTGAAATTCCCCTTCCAAAAAAACGGACACTTCCTTACATCGTTACCCCCAGGCTTTCAAAGTCATCCTTCTGGCTGACCCTGGACTTGTCCCCATGCTCTTTCCACCATTTCTGTATTGTCTACATAATTTCTGGAAGCCAGACGTAGATAAATATGGAGCAGGTCTGTCCACAGGAGATTGTAACAATGATTGGAAGAGGAGGGCACCAAGGGGGGAGCAGTTCATCTCAATCCTTTCAGCAGAGAGATCTTCAAAAGTTGAGTGTCTTAAATTTACCTTAATTCTCCTTGGCTTTTCTTTTTTCCTTTTAGAAATAGCTCTTGTCTGGTTATTTCTCTTGAGATGGTGTCAGCAGAGAGAGGCACAGCATGGTGAAACTTTTATTAACTCTGGCACAGGCCTGTCCACAGGGGAGAAAACTCTTTCAAATCTCAGAAGCAGTCGATGGTTGGAAAATGTGGAGCTGGGAGACCCAGAAGGGGAGGAGAGGTGGGCAGATGGTATCAAACGGTTGCAGGGAAGCAAAGTACTGTCATCTCAGAGTGACATCTTTCAGGTTTGTGCCAACAGAACCAGGGGCCTTGTCCCATTTACAAATTCTGTTTGCTTTGCTGGGACAAGCTGATGGAGGAACATATTGGAAAATCATTTGCATTTCCTCTCATCCCAAAACAGCATCTAGAAATCAACACTGTTTTCTAGATTTCAAAGCAATGAAACGCTGTACATTAGATAAACTGGATGCCTCACAGTCTGATACCCCAAAGTTGTACGTATAAAAGAAAAGGCTGGAGTAAGTGGCTGTTTGGGGAAAACTGGTTGTTTTGGGAATGGATTCTGTTTGGGGGAACATTTTGGCAATATCTTTTGAATAAAATATATTAATGTTTAACACCCATAAAAATTTCCTTAGATGTGTGTACAAATTTAAAAGCGTGCATGGAAGTTGCCTAAAGTTCTGACATATTTTTCCCTGTATCAGTCTTTGTGATAGAAAAAGACGGTGCTTGGAAAATGACTAACCTCATAAAACATTCCAAAAATATTTACAAAATTAAGCCAACTTTTGCACACTCTCATATGATCGTGACTGGCTTTCTTCTCTCTTATGGTAAATCAGGCCATGGTTGAGATTTTGGTCTGACATGGGAATATTTGGTATCTCTCTCTTCTTTCAAGATTCTGTCTTGATTCTTTCAAAGGCAGAAAATAATTCACTTAGTTTGACATCACTTCCCCAATAGCTATATTTACTCCATAATATCACTATAAAAAGTTTCCCTTCTCCTTATTCTTTTTATACACGTAAATGTCACTTTCTTCTAGGAAAACTTAACACCATGTATAGTCCCAAACCAGCTACAGTAAATCTGAAACCCAATCCTTACATTGTTTCAACTAAAACCACCAACCTCTTACCACTCCTTCCAGTGACCCATAGTTAGTTTTTTACCTCCAAGGAAATTTAAAAGTATATAAGCTAGGGTCTGTCCTTATTTTAGGGCCTTAGATTAATAAATTGATTTTCCCAAGATATTGTATAAGAAGAAGCCCACTTCTACCTTCTTCTGTCTTCCTCAGAAAGTCTGAGAAAGAAGTGGAAGCCAAACGCTTAATCAAATCTTGACCAGGTTGTAATTTAAAGCTTTGGCTGAGTCTGGATACACATTGGAAGGCAGGCACAGTGGAATTAACTGTAAGGGTTGGGGAATTATGGATGAATTATTTTCCATCAAAATATTCAAGGACGTTCATCTCTGTGTTCATAACAGGAGGAATACAGAGAAGTTTGGTAGGTAAGGCTGGAAGGATGGAGGCAAGACAAATGACTTCACAGAAATATCAAATATTCAACTCCAGATTCCTAGTGGAGTGGCAGAGTCAACCTTGTTCTTCTCTTTACTATCTCTACAAACCTTCAATAAAGTCTTCTACCCACATAGAAGCTCCTTTATGTATAGAAAGCAAAGGAAGAAACTGGACTTAACATTAGGGTTAGTGTGGACTAACAAACATCAATCCATCAGGGCCAGGAAGCTGGAACCCAGAGTATCCATGAAAGTATAATTCCCAGAGGGATTTACAGGAATCTTAAGAAGGGCAATGGCTATTTTCTGGGTTGTGGCATGGGAATTGGAATCAATCTCATCATGAACTTAATGGGGTGGCATGACACTAGGTAGCAGCGGATTATGAGGACTTGTTTTGAAACCTGGCTCAGCCACACATGAGTTGGTTAATATGAAGAAAGTACAGCTTGGTTTCCTCATCAGGAAAATGGGAATATTATTTTTGTAATAAACAATCCAGGGTCACCAATGGATGTTAAGATAGGTGAAGCATTGTTGAGAAAGGGATATTCTCAGACTTCTATTCTCCAACCCATATTCCCTTCAAATTATAAGAAAATGTGTTTTTACGATTAAGAAATTATAAGTAGGGACGCCTGGGTGGCTCAGTTGGTTAAGCGGCTGCCTTCGGCTCAGGTCATGGTCCCAGCGTCCAGGGATCGAGTCCCGCATCGGGCTTCTTGCTCGGCAGGGAGCCTGCTTCTCCCTCTGCCTCTGCCTGCCACTCTGCCTATGCTCGCTCACTCTCTCTCCCTTTCTCTCTGACAAATAAATAAAATCTTTAAAAAAAAAAAAAGAAATTATAAGTGATCTTATAATTGAGACATTTCCAAGACATCAAACATGATAACACTAATAAAGAGAGTGATAATGGTACAGATTTTATGGTGAGCATCCTTGGTTTGGGGAGATTCATGCTGAAGTGTTTAGAGGTGAGGTGTTATGATGTCTCTAACTTCCTTTAAAATATATAATTATGTATGTATACTTATATAATAAATATAAACATATGTTACATGCCACATATATACCCACACATACATAATAAATGTGTCTTTTTACATATACACACATAAATATATGTCTACGTATATATTCCTTTCTCTCCATCTATATCCAATATAATATAGATATACATTTCATCTTATCTATAGATAATACAGATAAGTGTAGAGACACAGAAGAGTGTGCAAATGGGGCAAAATGTTAACAATCAGTAAATATAAGTGAAGTGTACATAAGTGTTTATTGTAGGATTTTTTCAAATTTTTCAAAATAAAATGTTTACCATGTAGTTAGAGTAGAATACCTAGCATCCCATCAGGCACCATGTCTATGCTCATTTTGTGTTGATCACCTTTTCCTCTTTCCTCCTTTTTCCTCTACTACATTTGTTCACTTTCCTCCATTCATGAGAAGCTCTCATTATGGTTAAATATACCTTGGGTCCAGTTACATTGCCCTAAAAAAACAAAAAAAGTAGTCTCTAAAAAAGTATAAAGCACAAACAGGGTAGAATATTGTCAAAATGCCAAGAGTGGCAATAATTGACAGCTCTGAAAGAATGTTTTGTTCTCCAAAAGGGACATCTCATGGCATTGCATGTTAAATATTTGCCAGAATTAAGGGAAAAAGAAAATCAGTAGTTAAGGGGATAAAAAACAGTACCCAGAATACTAACATTTCTCAACAAATACGAAAATAGAGCAAACGTTATTTCAGAGCTTTGATTTAGTAATGCAAATCCAAAACTATCTTTCCTGAGAACATTCTTCCTCAAGGTAATAGGTTTTAATGCCTGTAGAAATGATGAACATTTAGTTGGAAGTTGCCTCAGGGGCCTGAATTATGTGCACAGTTAATTGTATGCCATTGAAAGATATTTCTGTCCAACCTACTGGTCAACAGAACTAGTGGCCAGGGTGGGTCTTGATTTTTAGGGTAAAGTCTTTAGGGTTCTGGCATATTCTTTCTTTAACTGGGCCTACATCATATCCTTTATGCTGGAATGCATATAGGAAGGAAACAGGAGAACATGATCAATCTGGGTGCCCCTTTGGGCTCCAATTCTCTTAAATTCCACTTATTCTCTTGGTGATTTTGTAAAAATGAGTCTTTTTCATAATTCTATCATTAATCTTCAAAGCTCTCCTGGTAGAGGGAAGGGGGAGGCAAATTACTTAACATCCCAACCTCTAAAGTGAGAAAACTGAAAGACTCAAGGAGAAATTACTTTCTAAAACCATACAGTAAAAACTCAGTTTTTCTATCTAGCTTTCTTTCACTCCATGTATGTGAAGCACGATGTAAAATGTAGGAGGACACGAAGAAAAGGTGTTTAGGACCCAGTGTCTGCTAATGAAAGAAGAGCGATTATCACAAGAACACCGGGAGTGTGTGTGTGTGAGAGAAGCTGGTAGGCAGACTGCAACCTTCCACCCAAATGTGAGCTGTTGCTGTTATTTACCAAAACTCTCACCATTATCTTCTTCATCATCCTCTGTGGGTATCAGGGCAGGGTTCTCAGGAATTGAGGAGGAAGAAGAAAAATGATTTCCTGTGTGGGAAAGCTAATTCTAAGCAACTTTTGAGTGAAAGCCATCATCCTGAGGGTTTTTAAAGCCATGGTTGGGGCAAGAGTGGGGCAGGTGTATTCAGATGAAAGAGGCAGCATGCATGATGAGGAGTGAGGGGGAGGACAATGCCTAACACTCTCTGATGGCAGCAGAAGGTGCCCTGATGGCAGCAGAAGGTGCCCTGATGGCAGATAGGCAGTCGGGGTCAGAATAAAATAGGGGAGGATGCGGGGTCCAACGGCTGGGAGACAATGAAGCCCGTGGTCAGATTTTAATGGGATTCAGGCAGCAATAAAGAGCAACTGCAGAATTCTAAGAAAGGAAATGTGGCCATGAAGTGATACTTGAGAAGAAGAAGTCCTTTCAAGTGTTTTGAATAGATGGAGGACAATTGAAACCAGAAGAGGAAGGAGGTTTTAAGATAGAGCAGTTTCAGGGAGAGGAAGATCTTGCTTTGATCAGCAATGTGAAGACCGAAACAACGCATGTCCAGAGAGCACAGATGGGGTGAGGTATGCTCAAAAAGTGAGGCTCTGCTAGATGGTAGGTGTGTGGGAACCCAAGAAAAGCCTCGTGTGGGTCTAAAGTCAGCAAAGACTCTTGCTGGGGGCTTGGAGAGAAAGACAAACCACCCTACCCCACCCCAAGTTTCAAGTGTGTTTCGATGGGACTGGAAAGCAGATTGGCCTGAAAACCTGGCACTTCAAGATTTTGCCAGCCCCGTTGTCATCGGAAACTGCTGGCCACTGGCTTGGGCTCTCAAGTCCTTCCCTCTTTCTGTCATTGAGGGCTCCACTGTTCTGCTTGTGGTCTGCCATTACGGGGTGGGGACAGAGCCGAGCCATGCTTGTGGTCTGCCATTACGGGCTGGGGACAGAGCCGACCCATGCCGTGGCAGTGGCAGTGACTGCCAGCTTGCATGGGTTTGAGATCCTGCTGTCATTGTTCAGCTTTAGAGAATTTCAAGTAATAAGTGATTTTAAAAAGGCTTTGTTGACCTGACGCCTGTGTTACTGCTCTGCTCTGGCCATTTCCTTGCCACTCGGATGGTCCGTGTTCTTGCACACGGAGAGAATGCGTCCTGCTGTCCTGCCATGGGGTCTGTAGTCCCAACAGGAGAGCCTATAGTTTTCTCTCCCTGCTGTTCCATGTTGTGGGAAGATAGAAATTCTGGAGTCCTTTTTAAAAATGTACCTTTTTTATTTATGCTGCTAGCAGGCTCCCCAAACAAGACTCCTTATGCCATCGTATCATATATTCATTATGAAAATGACTGTTACGTAAGTCCATAGGGGCCTGAGATGGGACAGAAATCTGTGAGGTGCCCACTGTACTTATATGGAATCTTTGGAAATAAAAAGAGGCTATGTTTATTTAATGCTCATGTAGTTCTTACTTTGTGCTCTGTCCTAAGTACTTTATAGAATTCCTGGGACAGCCCTGTGAGGTAGATGTAAATAGTGCCATCTTCCTGGTTGTTTTCAGAGGTGGGATGGGAGGCCCAGAGACATGGTAACCTGCCCTGGGTTAAATGGCTAATAATGGGATTTAATTCTAAATACTTAGATGACTGGTTTTTGGACTTTTAACCCCTATGCTATACTGCCTCTCCAAATAAAGACAAAGATATGTGTCTCTTCTCCAGGTAATGCTATTTATAAATGGATTAAGTCCCACAATTTGTAAACTGAGAAAGAAGCCTCGTCAGTTGAAAGACAGCATGGCCTCTATGCCCTCTTCATCTTTACCCCATGGTAGCCCAGTTCCTCTGGCCACTGGGGTGGGGGAGCTGAGGCATTATGGATATTTCTATAAATTCCCAGGTTAAGAGCTTGACGTTAAGAGCCCTGCCCCATGAGCTTTAACCTGCTCATCTCTTATACGAACTACTGGGACCATTGCCTTCTTGCAGATGCCGAAAAAAGACTCAAGATCTAAGGGAGTGAATGAGGGATCATGTCCCATTTGGTCACTCTGTCATGCTGTCTTTGCTTCCTTTTGCTAACACATGACCAATCTTCAAACTCTAAAGGTGGCTGGTATACATAAGTTAACAAAGCACTCTCTCCTCTTCTGAGCAGAGGCTGTCACAACAGAACACTATCATAGTGGTAATTCGCTCACTTTGGAGTCTTTTGCCTGAATTATGAAAAAGGGAGGGAGGCTAGGTATTCTTGCCTATGCAGGAGGCTGTGGGCTGAACAGTGTCTGAAAGAAGGGGTCTCTGGGTATGGCAAGGCCAATGAACCACATTTCAAAAAACCTCCATTCCAGCTACTGTGTCTTCTCACTGTACCCTGAAACTATTTCTTTGTTTGTTGCTCCTTTTATCTTTGGCTTATGCCTTCTCTTCCATGCCTTCCCCTACTTTAATGGCCTAAATCCATCACATCCTTAAAAATTCAATTGAAATTGTCCAAGAAGTCTTCCATGCTTATCCAAGCTGGAGGTGATTGGGTTTTCATTATTCACTTCCAAGATGTTTTAATTTATGTACCATTTATTCAGTACTCATCATTTACCACTTTCTATAGCCTATTCATTTGTCCATGTCTCATCTCTCCAACTATATTAAATGCTATTTGAGGCTACATAATGGGTACTTAATAAAGGCCTCTTAATTGAGATTCACTTCTACTTTAGTGTCTGAGATCTCACTGGGGTCTTGGTTATCTCCTATAAATCAATACTTAAAGAGCTCCCCCATTCCCTTGTGGTACTAGCATTATATAAGTCTATCAAGGACTAGCCTAAGAGTAGAAGCCAATACAGAAACCAATGGGAAGGAGGACAGCATATACAATTAAAAGAAGATATATCAGTGGGGGTTCCAGCAAGGAGACACCTTGGATTGATCCAGATTATCAAATTTTAGAGCAGCAAGGATTTCAGTCTCCTGAAATCCAACCATTCCTAGTAAAGCCACCAGAAGATAATGGGGCAAGCTGGGTGGATTATCAGAACTCTTTTCCACTAAGGTTATGCCATTTTGCAAACAAATAGAGGAGATTTGTGAACTAGCACATCAATTTAGAATCTAGGGGGAAGCCAAGGGCTATTTTAGTTTGACCTTTAGCACACAGTCTATTTCAGACTAAATTTTATTATGGAAGCACATTCCACAATATACTTGTAGCTGAGAAGTAGAATCTAATCAGAGCTGACAACAGCTCCTAGCCTCAGCAAAACTAACAACAGTCTGAGCAAGAACCTGGTTTGGTGGAAATCTGAAAGAAAATTATTGGAACTGTATGAAAACAGAGTACCTAAGGTACTTCAAGGAGGCTGGGCAGGCACATGGTAGTTGCAAGGATGAGATTGGCAATGTTAAAAGGTTGGGTAACTCATTGCATTGGCGGCAGCAGCTAAAAAAAGCCTGACATCAAAAACCCAAATGAGAACAGAAGTTGCTAAAATATGTTAACTCAAATCAGAGAAAACACAAGAAAAAGGAAAGGTTTAGGAAAATAATTCTTTGAATTAAAAAGAATGACATTAAAATAATCTACTCCTTCTCTAAGAATTCCAAGGAAACCATTTTTAGAACTATGGGAGCCTGCTTGCTAAAAAAGAGAAATCATTCCATTCTGTGGTTTATTTTTCAGCATTACATTTGGTTTTGAAAAGATAGAAAGAAGTTTTATAGTCATTTTACAAAGAGTAAGACATAAAAGTATAAAAAGATAAAACAACTTCCTCACAATTAGGCAATGAGTCAGCATGGGTCCAAGTTTTCGAACATAGATCTCCTGGCACCAACTTTAGGAAAATGTTTTAAAAATCTAAAATCCTATAAAAACAGATAGAATAATTACCAATAAAGTCATGTTGCCTATCATACAGTAAGTGTTTTAGTTATTATGTTGAGTTGATTGCACACAAAGAATTATTTTTATGTTCTTTCTTTTTCTCTTTCTCTCTCCATTTAATTTCATTAATTATTTTTTTGGGGGGCCCTGGGTAACATCTGTGTATGATATAAATTTAAACGTTTTCTCATTTTTATCCCCATATGTAACCACTTTTGTTGTTTTTTTAATGCATCCCTCTGGAGCAAATCTATGCACTGATAAGACTATACGTGGAAATAGAATTATATTTTGCACATTATTCTGCATTTTGGTTTTGTCATTAAACTTGTATCCCACGAGTTTTTACCTGGTTGTCTGCCTTATCCTTCTAAGAGGTCATATATCATTGTTCACATCTAAAAGCCAAGGCTATATATTTAATAGCTCTCTACTGATGCACACTTGTTTTCAAGTTTTTTGTTTGTTTTTTGGTTTTGGTAGTGCCAGCAATTCTTCAATTAATATCTTTATCAAAAACATTTTGCATGAGTGGGAGTATATCAGTAGAATCATTTCCTCAAATTAGCACTTACTGAAACATTAGGCTGCATCTGTGATTTTGATGGAGATGCCCAAATTGCTCTCTATAGAACTTCTACCAACTTATATTCACAATAACAAAAGATGAGAATGCCAGTTTCCCATATCCTGGTCAGTGAGCATGTTATTTAACTTAAAAAAATGTATATCGTTGTCAATTTAATCTATGCAAAATGTTTTCTTCTTTTTTTTTTACTTGAATGAGAATGGGCATCTTATCATAAATTTGTCATTTTTATTTCTTGAACATCAGTTTGAAAAAATATTCTTTTATCTTTTCATTTAATTAATTAAATTAAAAAATTAATGTTGCTTAACATGTATTCATATCTTAGTGATATAAACTGTGTACTTGACCTCATAATTCTCTCTAGACTTCTTAATTTTTCTCTTCTAAAAGTGGAGGGGTGTGTGTGTGTGCAAAATGGATTATCATCAAGATAGCTTTTATTCAGCATATCACAATGTGACTCCATTGGCAAGCTTATATAGCTGTCCCTTTGTTGTCTGTCTTTAAATCTTAAATTACTACAGTCTATCTGAGTATATTAACCAATAAACGACAACGTTGGCATCAGGGGAGTAAATGTCAGAATAAAGCTGAGGGTTATCCATTTTTCCCCCTTTGAAAAGGATTACTAGAGTTTTTTCCTTGTGATGAGCACATTTTGCAAATTCTTTATGTGACTTCAGTTCATGGCTAACCCTAACTTCCCTATTTCATCTAAGAGATTCTTCTCTAGTCTCTGAAAGAGATAAGCTATCTGAATCTTTTAGGAGGCTCTGAGGTCAGTAAAGGAGCCCCATGTCAAAGGAGATGACTTTTACCAGAAAAGCAATGTACTTCATCTTTTAATACACAAAGTCTGCACTATCAATGAAAATGTCCTAAGTGAGACCTTCTGGTGAATGATTGATGTCATCCCTCATGTCTGCTGCAGACCTCCCTGGGTTTGCTCAGCCTACATTTCTCTAATCTTATTTCCACGAAAACGCCAGTAGAGAATGGCAGCCTATATCTGGCAACCCTGAACTGGGTCACATGACTCAAGAAGACCGGTCAGAAGTGGGCTAAGGAACTGTGCTGGTCTCTGTTGTCAATTTTATTGACAGAAAAATGAGTCATTAAAAAAGGACATCTGAAATTATAGACCTAATTTAGTTCCTGTCTATTAACCTGCAATTCAATAAAGCCTGAGAGCCGTTTTCATGCACCTGAAGTAGCTGAAAGTAACTGGTTTAAAAATCTGTTTAGTCTAGTCCCAGGGAAACTCAAAGATCTGCTGATTTCTCTCCTTTTCTCTAAAACACAGCATCTGCAAGCCTGGAAGACAGTCATCCCTCTGCAAGATGCCGATAGCATTTCACAACTTGCTCAACCACTTTCTTTCTGCCCAATTTTGGAAGAAGAAATAACTTAGAGCTGTTTGTTTCCTGACTTGGGAACTTGATTTGAACCTTTGAAATGGTTTATTGAAATCTTTGATTTTTTTTAACTAATGATACCACTGTAAGAAAAGGAGATTTACTTATAAAATTCACCAATTTGGTTCTGATTATCTCTGTGTCTTGCCATCACAAATACCATTGGTGAGATCTCTATTGAGCATGGAAATAATTTGGGGAAATATAATAGTCAGAGAGGTTTATAAAAAATCTAAATGCCTATAAATTCTAAAGTAACTATATGGAATATTTTAGCCTTTAAACCATTTGTTTTTTTAAGAATATATCTTATAACATTTTTAGGTATAAAAGCTAAAATCAAATTGAGAAGATGAAAAGAATATTCTGTGATTCTGTCTTTTCGTGGATGCCATTTATACAAATATATTTTTAAAAAATAAGAAACCACTCAAGTAATGTGGAATTATGCTCTGAGTTTATGCTGTACACTCCCAAGACTGTTATCAGAGGACAGTATTTTTCTCCATATTGGTGTCCTTACATACGGAATATGGCAAAACAGATGGACCATATTTAATAGTCTGGTGACTGTACAAATTGAATTTACGGTTTTCCTTTATGCAAATAACAGTCATCTAGAAAACATAATGGGGAAAGATATTATTAAAAATAGCAACAAAAATTAAAAATCCATAGCAATGACCTTAAAAGAAGGGTCTACCCATATGGAAAAAACTACTAAAGTTCATTGAGAGTCACACAGATGATGTGAATAAATGTCTTCCAAATGGAAAAAACAAAATATCGTGTGATGTCAATGCTTTCCAAAGTGATGTTTATATTTAATTCAATCCCTTTCAAAAGTGTATTTTTGAGAAACATTCTAAAGTTCATTTGGAAGGATAAAGAGCTGAGACTCGCCACTTTTGAAAGAAAATTTTAAGATGAAACTTGCATTGCCAGAGATTTGAACATATTACAAAGCTATGAAATGTGGAATGGGTGGTGTTGATGTCAGGACAGGCACACAGATGAACAAAACAGTAGAAACACCAGAAAAAGACCCATGTGTACATGTTTTTAGCATATAATGAAAATGACATTTGAAATGGGTGAGGAAAGAATGAATTACTCAATAACTTGGATGATTGATTATTTTTTTATAAAGTCATGTCTTTACTTATAGCAAAAGTGCCAGTGGTATGCCAGTAGTGGGTTGTAGATGAGCTGGGATGCCATCTCCTTAGAGACAGGAGTGACTAATAAATTCTGTGAAGAGCCTCATTTGTTTACTCCAGAGTGTCATAAAATAATCATTTTCTATGTGTACTTTCTATGATACGAATATGGGAGCAAGCACTGTGTTTTACTGTATACCAAAATATGTTCAAAGTGGATTTAAGAACTAATGCAGATAAAACTGTAAAAGCACCACCAGAAAATATGAACAAATGTCGTGGGTTCAGAAAGACCTTTAAAGGAATAAAACAGAAAAGAGAAATTATAAGGCAAAACAAATGAGATTTGATGAGCTATCATGAGGATTTCTGCATTTGAACAGTATGACATAAACAGAATTAAAGGGCAAGTTATCAACTGGGGGGAAATGTTTCAACCTGTGTTGAACAAGTGGAAAACTCCTACCAACTGAGAAGGAAAATATAGTCATCTATATATCGTAAAAAGCAAAAGGCATGAACAGGCAATTCACACAGGTTATTTTTTAAAAAACATCAACCTTATGAAAAAAATGTTAAATATCATTAATATAGAAATGCAAACTGAAACAATAATAGGACCTCTTTTCACGTATCAAATGGGTAAACATGAAGGATTCATAATTCCTAGGGTTGATTAGGGTGTGGGACAGCGAGCACTTTCATACTGAGGAGTAAGTAAATTGAAATAAACTTTTAAAGGGCAATTTGAAAATAGATTTCCTAAGCCTTTAAAATGTCTATACACTTGGACCTACTAGTTTTAGGGGTGTATCAGAAGTAAATAAACATGGAGTCAAAATTAAATATATTCAATCAGCATAATTCATAAAAAGGTCAATTTAAATGACACTATTTTTGTAAAATAATATTTAAACAAATTAAAAAGAATAGTAAATAGCAAAAAGTGAAGGATTATATATCAGTGCTGGATTATAGACGAGTGCTTCTCTGTGATTTTTCAGCTTTTTAAGTTATCTACACAGAACATTTATTCCTTTTGTAACTATTTTTGAAAGGTAGCTATTATTAAAATACAAAAAATTTAAAAAAGTGTATTTCACTTTAGCTATGTTTATGTCAGCATGCTTTAAATGATGATTCAAACTTCGCCACATATCAAAGCTACCATCATCAGAAGAATCAGTCTTCTGATGCTTGACTTGTCATCATCATAGGAGACTGGCCCATCTTAAAAGATGAGATGATGAGATCAGATGGAAATATGTAGTGGGGCTGGAGGACTGGCCAAGACTCTCCTAGCTTTGCTATCCATCCCACAGAGATGGCATCACCTACATAAGTACCTTGTACACAGTCAATAAATATTTGATGTTTATTTTGAAAATTCCTACTCCTATTCACTTACATTGCAGAAACTTTGCATCATTGATTCTGACAAAAATAGTAATCAAAAATTTAAGATTATCGGGGTGCCTGGGTGGCTCAGTGGGTTAAAGCCTCTGCCTTCGGCTTAGGTCATGATCCCAGGGTCCTGGGATTGAGCCCCGCATCAGGCTCTCTGCTCCGCGGGGAGCCTGCTTCCCCCTCTCTCTCTGCCTGCCTCTCTGCCTACTTGTGATCTCTGTCAAATAAATAAAAAAAATATTTAAAAAAATTAAGATTATCATTTATATTTAAACTACCCAAAACTTTGTGTTTATATAATGTTATATTCTGAGCTCACATACTAGTTAAGAAATAGACTTAACTTTCAAGACTGTATACAAAAGGACACTCTAACCTGTTTTAATGACACTCTTCGAGGTGTGGTGTTGGCTTTATGTGTTCATAAGTTTGGGAAACACAAACTTAATAACCTACTGTGATGTGTTTATTTTTATTAGCTGTAGAACATTGAAACTTAACGTTTGTGTGGATATACTACATTGACGATGTATGTAGTTTTATCAAGTTTTAAAAAGCAGAGGGAAATAATTTGGTTCAAGAGAAGGTAGGGGCCTCATATGTGGAATTTAAGAAAGAAAACAGATGAACATATAGGAAGGGGGAAAAGAAAAAAATAATAAAGGAGAGGAAAAGAAGCCATAAGTGACTCTTCATGATAGAGAATAAACTGAGGGTTGATGAAGGAAGGGAGGTGGGGGATGGGCCGGCTTGGGGATGGGCATTAAGGAGGGCGCCCTTGATGAGTACTGGGTGTTGTCTGTAAGTGATCAGTCAGTGCATTCTACTCTGGAAACCCATACTGCACTGTATGTTAACTCGCAAAATTAAATACAAATAAATATAAATGAAAAGAGAGGGTGGGGCAAGCACTGTAAATGTCTTAAATATTTAGTTGTATTTAAAGATGCCTTATAACTTGAGGTATTAGGTTGGATAAAACTGGTCAAAGATGATGTGCAATTTGTAGCATCTTTTCATCAGTTCTGGGAAACTTCTAATGACTTGCGGTGCCTTTTACTTCAGAGGCCCATCCACGCTCTCAGTGAGTTTGTGGCTGAACTTGAGCCCAGAAAGAGCATGTGAAAGGAAGGCCCTCTTGACGAAAGTCCAGGAGGCACCTTGATAGATAATGTGTAGTGGTTCACAGCGTGAGTCACTAGGGTTTCGAAGCAACATCAATTTGGCCATAATATGTTTCTATGGTTTCGACATTTATCACTCTCTACCTTGATAATGAGCACCAATAAAATATGGTCTGAGCAGATTATAGCAAGAGAAAAATCTGAAAAAAAAAAACACTCTTTTCATAGTTTCTTCTCTTGTAAAACACTCGGCTGACTCCTTTTGCTAAGGCCACCCTGTATTTTATTGTACGGAGCAGTATGAGGTCATTGGTTCTCAGTGTTGCGGGAAGCTTCTGTGCTGCAATCACAGAAGTATTGTGTGCCTTGCCTGTGTCCTTAGAAAAGATATCTGCCTGGAAACTAGAGAAAAAAATAGGCTGGAGAGTGGCATAAACAGGCAAATGCCCAGTGTGGCCAATGTCTATAAAATGCATGAAATGCACCTGCATCTTTTATGGGTCAGTAACAGATGGAGTTGTCAGGCAATGGTTCAAAAATAAAAAATAAAAATTATTAAAAGTAATATAAGTGGTCCTCCAGAGCTGTTTGAAGAAGCAAGACACGGTGCTTTCAACTTTCAGCTCCTTAGTGTTGGGTTAGGTGATAGAACAAATGGGAGCAGTTTTTCAAGTATGATGGTTTATAGATCACTCAGCCATGCAGAGGTCCTTCTGTGGAAGATTCAACATCTAGTCATGTTTTCTGTGCCATATGTGTGGCTTCTTCAACGATCAGAATTCCCAGTCTATATTTCCTTTTAGTAAAAAGTGCACCACGTGTAGGAAGAATCAGCTTGCTCCCTGTTATACCAACCCCGTATGACCCTCTCTCCCTCTGCTCTCCAGCACCTGGCTTGAATAGCTGCTGCTTTTCAGATTCCTCTGTTGGGTGAAAGGGTTTACCAAAGGGCTGTTTGGTGCCTTTCCTGGTGGGATGAAAGTGGCACGAAGGACCTTGTACTTCTGGCATTTGGTAGAGCGGTACAAGCTAGCTGGGAGTCCCTGCTTCTCTGTGGGGCAGTGACACCTGACAACAGGTATCTTTGTTGCTTGGCTTCTGCTGGCTGTTGATGCCTCAATCATGCACAGAAAATCCAGAGCAAAAAGTCATAGGGTCCTGTTTCTCCGCAGCATTGGTGAAACTCCTCTAGTGACTATGGTTGACAACTCCTGGAAACAAGTTCATTTTCTTTTTTTTTTTCTGTCTCCAAAGAAAATGAGAGAGAAAGAGAGAGAGAGAGAGAGAGAAGATAACTAAGGTTCAAGGCTAATTTAACAGAGGTTATACAGTGATCATGATTAGTCCTATTCATTTTCGTATTCAGATATCTTAGAGACCAAAGTTTGAGTCCTGGAATAGAGAAACAATCTTATTTTGAAATTCCAAAAATGTCTATGTCCAGATAGGGAGTTCTAGTCATGGCCAAGATATCTATTCTGTCACTTGGGAGCTGTGTTGCTGCCCTGAGCCATGGACTTGACATCTTTCTATCACAGTTTCCTTGTCTGGAAAACTGAGATAATGATGTGTATTGAGAAGCTTAGATGAAATCATGCATCCAGTACTGTGGCATATGATAAAAATTCAATAAATGTCATTTATCAGTATTATGATTTCAGGAGAACAGCCTAATTTTTTTTCTAATTACTACACATTTCCCGGCTGTTCTATGCATAAACTGCTTTTGTTCAGAAAACAAAAATAACCTTCAAAAAGTGCTTTTATTTCTCCAGGGGCTATTAAAATGTCTAGTCCTATTATAAAGACTTTTACTTTCTGCCCAACAGACATGATCAGAAATGGAATGGATCTGGGACAGTTGGGGCTATGGGTTTAATGACATCAGATATATAACAACTATCACTTTAGGCAAGTCAAGAAATACCCTCTGCCCTGCCTAACCATATGGCAACCCAAAATCAAGCAAGTTACATAGCTAAGAAATTATTTTGGGGTCTTGGATCTGTTTTCATTAATTCTTTATCAATTACATACTGAGTACTTGTTGACTTCTGTAAGTGAAGTGTTGTAGGCTAGCTGCTTTGGGACCGTATAAACATGTATAAGACACAGTCTGGTGACCAACAGGAGTATATGTATAGTAGAAAAATTTACATGCAAAAAAATAACTACAATAAAAGTAGGTGTGGAAACTCCTATCAGAGTGATTTTTTTTTCCATAAAAATGTTTGGATTTTGTTGGATATTTATTCATGGAAGAAAACAGCATTCAAGTAGTGAGCAAATGGCATAAACAAAGATGTAAAGATTCTAAAAGTGATTACTGTGATAACAAAAGATGACTAATTTACATTTTATACAATGTGCTGAGATATCTATCTATCTATCTACACATATGATCAAATGGATATTAGAGAGTGTGTCAAACTTCCCTATCAGGAATAAAAGACTTTCTAGTCTGGGGTGGCCTATAGCTATGGTGTCTGGTAGCAGGTGACTAAGTGAATGTAAGTCTGGTCTGGTCAGCTTTTGGGATTTATCGCCTCACAACCATCCCATGAAGTAGGTAGTGAAGATGTTGTTATGTCCACTTTACAGGAACCAGAGGGACTTGGTGAGTCATTTTCAGAGGTCAGAGTGTCCAAACCTTGCTTGCCTGACTTTCAGTGTGCTACAGTCTCAAATCCACATTCTCCCCCTGTGGCTGTAATACCTCAAGTTGTTAATTTTACAGTAGAAGGCAAAACCTTTATGTCCAGAGATCTGTAAAAAGGTCCAAAGAGCTGTAAAAGGTTAAAGTAAGTAACAGCAAGTCCTGTGTTCTTGGGCTACTTGAACTGCATGTAAATTGTAGAAATGCTAAAGACTATAATTGTGTGATATTTATTTTTGAGAGCTATACGAGTGGTTCTAGAGGACATGGGAGAGTCAAGAACCTGAGCATTCAGAATTCATAGGTCATAGAACTTCAGAAGTGGGAGAAGTTTGAAATCATCTAATTTCTTTATTTTGCTAATGAGGAAACCTCAGAGAGGTCAAGTGAATTGCCAAAGTCATATGGAGAGTGGAGTAGGGGCACAGCTTGGTCTCTTTTCTCTTAATCTACTTGTATCAGTCAGGATTCTCCAGAGAAACAGAATGAGTATGATACACACACACACACACACACACACACACACACACACTCTATATGTGTATATAGATATATATAAATATTTATATATTTATATGTAGAATTCATATATTTACATATAAATATATGTGGAAATGTATTTATTATGAGAATTGACTCACATGATTATGCAGCCTGAGAAGTTCCACAATCTGCCATCTGCAAGCTGGAGATTCAGGAAAGCCAATGGTGTAATCTAATCCAACCATAAGTTCAAAGTCCTGGGCACCAAGGAAGCCAATAGTACAAATCCAAGTCCAAAGACTGGAGAAGATGAGATGAGATGCCCCCACTTGAGCGGAGAGACAGACAGGAACAAAAAAGGTGGCAAATTCTTCCTTCCTCCACCTTTTGTTCTGTTCAGGCCTTTAACAGTTTGGAGGTGCCCACCCACATTGGGGAGAGCATTAGATTTACCATGTCCCCCAACTTAAACACTCAACTCACCTAGAAACACCCTTGCAGACATGTACAAAGCTAATGTTAAATCTGGGAATCTTGTAGCCAGTCAACAGATAAAATTAACCAACACACCACTTCTGATAGAGAATGAAAACCTATATTCTTCATCTTTTAGAGGAAATATTAAAAATGGCAACATATGAGATGGGAAAAGAGTGAATGGATTAGGGAACAGAGGAGGGTGAGCTGAGGATAGCTGTGTGTGAACAGAGGGGAAGTTGTTCTATAAATAAATCCTGGGACATTTGCCACAGCTGGTACACAAATGTGAAATTATAAAGTGTCCTGACTCCCCTTGGAAATACTGTCTTCAATTTTACCATGTTCAGTTTTACCATGTCCCTCTCCGGATGAGGAAGTTTTAGAAAAAGTTCAAGTGGTCTTGAATATGTCTGAATTTTCAACTCATAGTGACTGAGAAATCATCAAATCTTATTAGCTTTAAATGGAATTGGTTGAATCAAGTTTCCTACAGAAGACAAATTAAGGGGTTCAGAGTCGTACATTAAAAATTAGTTTTAGAAAATAAAGTTATGGCTCAGCAGCACCTGAGAACATTATGGTAAAAGTTCATATTTAAAAACTTCCAGGTGAAAAAAAATCTCGTGACTTAAAAAACAAAAAACAAAAAAAAAACTTTTAAAACTTTTGTTCTATTAAAGAAGATTGAAAATTCCTAGTCTGTCCCTACAGAGAAATGTAACATTTTGCCCAAGGTCACAAAAAATAACTAGGGCTAGTGGAAAGACATGACCTGGGAATATTTCTATCCCTCACTTTTAGAACTTGTGCAAAGCAAAGGAATTCCAGATATTACTAGGTGTTGAGTGGGGATGGAATCCTTTTGTAAACACACACCATCTTCTTTGTGTGAGGTACCTTGGGGCAGATATTCTTGGTTCTGCCCAGGGTGACCTGAAGCCCCTCTTGGTGATGCCTATGTAGGTTGGAGAGACATTTAATATCCTGGGGGAAGAACAGACCAAGACCTCCAACCACTTGAGAAAGGCTGCCCTCCCTAAATCCTAAAGAGAAGGTATATTGATTTGGGTAAGAATCCCTGGGGCTTTGGAAAAGCAAAGGAGGTGAGATGGGATCAACTGCCCTGGTTACTCAGGTACAACAAAAAGGCCTTGAGTGTTAGGCAAGAAGAATCAATTCAGATTATGCAGATCTGGTCTCCCGCAGTAGAACCTGATGTCCACTTTGTTAGTGTGTTTGCCAGATTTTCTATTTTTCCCCTCTCTTTGACCCACCACCTGTCCTTTGGATTTTCCACCCAATAATTATTTCATGTATAAATAAAGGCATTTTTACTTTAAGAAAAAATAAAAAACAACAATCTGGAATGAGTAAGCACGTAGTGTTCTTGGTTAACTTGGTAAGAGAGAACCTGTTTAAAATGAGTAGATATTTTTCTAATAAAAATTATTGGGCTTTTATGCAGCCATCAAAAGAAATGAAATCTTGCCATTTGCAACGACATGGATGGAACTAGAGGGTATCATGCTTAGTGAAATAAGTCAATCGGAGAAAGACAACTATCATATGATCTCCCTGATATGAGGAAGTGGAGATGCAACATGGGGGGTTGCGGGGGTAGGAAATGAAGAAAAGAAACAAGATGGGATGGGGAGGGAGACAAACCATAAGTGACTCTTAATCTCACAAAACAAACTGAGGGTTGCTGGGGGGAGGGGTATCGGGAGAGGGGGGTGGGGTAATGGACATTGGGGAGGGTATGTGCTATGGTTAGTGCTGTGAAGTGTGTAAACCTGGCAATTCAGACATCCCTGGGGATAAAAATACATTATATGTTTATAAAAAATAAAAAAATTATTGGGCTTCAAAAATTAATTGGGAGGGAATAGGAATTTAAAAAGGGATATAATCTTAAACAGCAAGCTGAAAAAAAGTGACTCATCCTGGCTACACATGAATATCATCATCTCAACTAATCTGTAGATAATTCTCGTTCTAAAATTCTGTAATCCAGTATTTTTAAGAGCTCATGGACTTTAAATGTGTTGGTGGATGCTATGCTGAAATGGACAGGCATGGGAAGAATACATTAGAAAAAGTGAAAGAAGAAACTTAGTGAATCTTCAGAGAGCAGTCTCTATTATAATTATTTAATGAACACCTAATTTTGAGTGAAAATATAATGTACTTAAACTAATGTTTTACCTTAGTAGGTTTGGCCATTTTCTCCATTTTACTGATAAGATAATGCCATTTAATGTACAGTTAAGTAAGCAAAATAATTTCTTGCACATGTATTCTCCTGAAGTTTTGAAGGACCACCATATTTTCACCCCATGTGGCACATTAACAGCACATATTCAAGGTTTTGCTACAAAACAAATAGGATCTTGTAATAATTAAAGTACAGTTATAGAAATAATATATAAGAAGATTACTTGTGCTCTTGAGATAGCCTGCCAGTGACTGGCATTATATATGTACTTATTTGGTTATTTCCATTATTAACTTTGCTGCTGGCAAGTTGGTTTTCTCCACTTCTCTACCAAGCCTCTGCTCAACACTTCTCAGAGGTGCCATATAAGTTAGATAACCGAAGAGGTTCCTGATAGCTTTGCCCTGTTCTTCCTTATACAATTACTTTTTTGGTGCCCATAATTTAATAAATGAGTGTGTGGAAGTGAATGAAACCCCATTCAAAACCTTATGCTTATGGAAGTAAACTTGAAATATGGAATTTATAATGCATGTTGCTAAACTAAAACACTCTGCAAACCAACAAAGGATTTGAGCTTCTCATTGAATAACTCCATTTCACTTCCACTGCCCTTCTTGTGCTGAAGGCAGAGAGCAACCCTTCTGGTACAGGTCAACAATGCTGCGTAACACATATGCCCTACTGGTCCTTCTTCTAGGGGTGTTGAAGCTGCAACACAGAACACACCTAGTGCTGATGTCCAAACAAGATTACTCACGAAAGCTATAGTTCTTCTGTGTTCTCCATGGCCTGTTCCATGTAATTTAGTTTAACACATAAATTAATATTTGAAGATTTAGGGACCTGCTTCCCTAAATTACCTGCTTCAATTGTACCAGTCTAACTCCTTGGAGGGCTGATGACTGGTACTATTGAAGCAGGTACTGACCTTGTTGTAGAATACAGGATTTGGAGTGAGAAGCAAGCCCCAGCTTTTCCTTTTGTAACTGTTATTTCTACCATATATTGACTGTTTCTTGTGCCAATCATGGACCTCTGAAGGTTAGCTTCATCCCCTGGTCAACCTTAGTACTGTATTGCTGAATAATATAACAAAGAAATATATTACTAGATCTCATACAGTTTGTTATGTGCATTTATACTACATCATTTCAAATGAACCACGGAAACTGATTTACTCTTCCCAGGAACTGGATTTCTGCAGCTATCAGAGGGGCTCCCATGCCTGTTTGCTGGGAAGAGCTCAGGGATATGGGAGTTCAGTCTCTGGAGCACAGTCAGAGTCTTAGGCTCCTTCCCACAAATACATACACTCTAAGGGGGAAAGGCCAAGGATTTTGGAGAGGTGTAGAGCCAAGAATAGAGCCACCAGTCCAGTCCTTGGATCTTTGCCAGCCCTCCACTCATAAGTAAATGTGAGATAATGTATTGTACTCTTCACAAGCAAAGCAGATCATGGAAATTATTTTATGAAAAGTACCTGGGAGTTTTGCCAAGCTCATTTTGGTTCATTATGCCATCTATTATTAATACATTATCACATAATGATCACTTGGTCTGATTTTTTTACCCCATGAATACAGTGGTTGTTTTCCCCTTTTCTGTGCATGCAGACAATATAACTGAATCATAGTCAATGCTCAATTTTAAAATTTGATCATATGAATATTGGCAGAAAGAGTCATCCTGGTGCATGCAGGTCTTCTGAGAATTCTTAACTTATTTTGTCACAAGGCTCACTTTTCAGAAGGTAGAGAAAAGAAAAATAAAATAACCATTATGGACTGAAGTCAGGGAAACTGGGAATAAAATGTGAGGTGAAGGGAAATGGTAAAGGACGTTGGGAGACAGTAACCATGTCATCTTAGTTTTCATAATAAACTTGGAGGGAAATACAGAGAAAACACAACACACAGGTTTTTAAGAGATCAGAAAGAAAAAATAGGAACAATTCCATGACTGAAGATTTTAAAAAGTAAAGACAGCTCAAAAGGAATGACATTCTCAAAATATTGTAGTGATACAATCTTGAAGACCTTGATAATATGGCAGTTTAAGGAACTACTGCAATAGGAAAAGGCTCACTATCTACTTCCAAAAGTGGTTAGATTAGAAAAAGGAAGGGCCAATACATAAAGAAGAATCAATTTTTACAGACCCATATAGGGACTAAAGTATGGCCCTATTTTATTCATCTGCTCAACTCCAATAGCCACTGTAATACGACAGTCACCACATTTCTTTCATTACTCCATTTGGAGAAATTTTATCCCAAGTTCTTATAAGTGACTGATGAGATTCCAGCATCACTGTTGATGGGATGACACATGGTAAATGAGAGAGGTGTCAAAAGGTGCAAAAATATTGTGGCAGAGACATCTGGTTGCCTATCCCAATAGCTTGTCTCCTTTTCTTCTTTAGTAACAGAACTGCAGTGACCTATACAGAACTAACTAAATTGATTTCATTTGGAGGCAATATTTTCAGTGAACCATATGCATTTCTCAGCCTCTCTTCTAGCTTCCTATGGCCATGTGACAATATTCTGGTCAATGAAATATAAGGACAGGTGTCAATATGATTTCTGGGTTGACCAAGATCCCTGAGCTGGAAAGAGTGGCTCTTTTGTCTCTTTGCTGTTCTGACTACCATCATCCTGTAGTGAAGCCATCTTGGACCAAGCCAGAGTCTGAAGAACGGAAGTTAAATGCTGAGAATAGTAAAGGTGGCTATTAAAACCTGGATTCTTCATGGGTCTGTGGAATGTCTGCCTCTGAACTGTCTACCCCAGATATTTCAGGAAAAACAAAAAACAAAAACATGTCTATTTGAATAAGATTATGTTATTAATGGAGAATCTGTCATGCAGCTGAACCTAATCCTAACTGAAAAAATTTCCAGAAACTACAAATGGGTTTCAAGGACTAAAGACAACTGCATGTAAATCCTGGGAAAAACTCTTAAGAAGAATTCTAAGTCACCTTGAAAATACTTAGGGAAGGAAATGGTGAGCTATAAAAGATAAGACTCATTCAAAAAGAATAGTTATTGCCAAATTACCTTCATTTATTTGGAACTTGTTATCAGATTAGTAGCTTTATCTTATAGCAAATGCTTCGAAATATTTAGTACTCGCCAGGTGTTGTTTTAGGTACTCTATATGTGTTATCTTTTATAGTCATCACAACAGCTGAGGCACTGGAATTTAAATAACCAATCCAATGGAACACAATTATGAAATGATGGGGACAAGATAGAGCCCAAGTAGCCTAAGTTCAAAGGTCACTCTAACGCATACACTACCCTGGCCTTTAGAGGAGAGATGTAGACGAGTGTATCATAATTCCAAGTGCCACTGGATATAATCTCATGATAGATGGAAAAATCTATTTAGATTTAGATATTTTAGATGATTAGATTTAAGTCTATTTAGATTTAGATAAATCCAAAATGGTCAACCAATGTCAGCCTGGAATTCTCCTGATACTTGTCAAGGTGTCTTACCCAATCCACTCCTGTTTAGAAATTTATTAATGGCTGCAGACACAGAAGATATATTTCTCAAATGTGTGAAACACAAAGTAAGTTTAGCCTGAAAAAGAGAAGATCCATGGAAACATGGGAGTTCTTATCAAATATCCCATAATTTTAGATCTTTAGCAACCTCCAACACATCAGTTTAACAGCCTTCCCAAAGGCAAGAAGGCAAAGTGATATAAGACCTACGGAGATATTTTACAATACTGCAAGAGTTGACAATATTTTGAGAAATTACATGTACACTTACACTTGAATTCAGAATTCCATTTCTAGTATATTGCTACACAGATATACCCATGAAAATGAAAAACACAACAAAAGAGTACAAATTCACAAAGCTCCAATGGTATACTAATCACATATAATCTAGTTTCCTTAACAAAATTGTAAGGAAAAAATTAAAATGAAATTGACAAGGGGCACCTATAGATTAAAAGAGACTTAATTGAAATGATAGGCCCTTATCTGCATCCTGATTGAAGCAAAGAGAGACAGAGGGCAAGGTAGGGAGTTGTACATGTTAGAGAAATGTGAACACCTTCTTGTATAGTTAAAATATATAGGAATTTTTTTTTAAATTTGGAAGAGGATAATAATGGTTTGGGGTTGTTACAAAGTCAGAGTCCTTCTTAGAAAACTGAATTGTTATGGATGATTTGGTAAGGTTTCTGGGATTTGCTTCAAGAAAAACCCAGGGAGGAGGTATGTTGGATGAGGATGAGCATCTCCTCACCACTTCCCACCTTCCCCTGGGCCTCCTCACAGCCTCCACTGCTCAGCAGCACTTGCTATCCTGAGTAGAGCCAATTAGTGGCAAAGCTGGTCATGTGTAGACAACCATATCCTTTCACCGAGGAAGGATGGATGGAGGTCTTATGAAATAAGATTCATCACAAGTGGATATGTTTACAGTTGGGTGCTAACTACCAGGAGTTTCCATTATCCTATCACATCAATTTCTGTATATGTTTGAAATTCTGCATTATAAAAAAGTAATAGTTAAACAATATCTCTGTTTAAACTAAAATACTTCAATATATTAACAAATTTTTTCCACTTGAAATGTAGACACACAGATCTTTAAAAAGAAACTCACCAATGACATCCTCAGGGAAATACTGAATTTAAGCTAAGGTCATTCATTTGATTTTTAGCAGAGCTAAGAAGCAAATATGGGATTCCGGAAACTTACTCCCATGCTCTGTGTATTTTGTGGCTGACTTTCAGTTAGGGGGCACTGAGGTCAAAGGCAATGCACTGTTTTCTGGGTTGCTGGTGGGGAGCCAATCAACCAAAGTTATACAAAAATATATCTTGCTCAAAACAACACAGATGTTTCCTACAACTGAGGTTCCTGGGAAGCACAATGGTTTTTCCTCTAGGTTCTGGACAGCCCCAGCCTGGGTGAATACCTACCTGGGTAGAGACTTGAGGGTTCCCTATAAGGATGCTGTAAAGAGAATTCCTGTATCATCTCCGAGGCTGAACTTGGTGACCTTGAAGTTCCCTTTCTAGTTGATGATGCCATAATTCTGTAATGAGACCATCCTTCTTGTTTTGACACATAACTCATAACTCTTGCTGGAGGGCCAGCATGCAGCAAGGGCAGCATTAGTACCTGACTTGAAAGAAAAACACTTGATTTTCAGAAACAAACTGTTACAGTCTTTCAACAAGCTACAAACTCGAAGACTCACATTATTAATGCAAATAATGCAGTTGTAGTAGTTTGGCTTTTAATACATATACTGAATTCCTTGAAAGTGCTTGGAAATAGAACTTAGAGAGTAAAGGAGGTCATGCCCTGCTCCGCATCCTGAGACGAATCTGAGACCTCCAGCCTCTGTTCCCCCTCTGCTGAGAGCTGCCCATGACCCACCACCCTTAAGCAATCTTTCCTGCAAAGAAACATGCTCCTAGATGAAGTTCTGAGACCCACCTTGTAGAGCCTGTAGAGCCGAGTGTGAGCTAAAAGCAACATGCCACCATTGAAATAAAGCTTTATTTCAACCAGAATGAAAAGATTTATCCCTCTTAAAAAAAAAACTAGGGTGCCTGGGTGGCTCAGTCAGTTAAGTGTTTGTCTTCAGTTCTAGTCATGATCTCAGGGTCCCAGGTTTGAGCACTGCATCGAGCAGCCTGCTCCCTGGACAGTCTGCTGTTCTCTTGGCCTCTGCTGCTCCCTCTGGCCATCACCCCCCACCCTGGCTCATGTCCTCTAGCTCTCGGTCTCTCAAATATATACAGAAAGTCTTTTTAAAAAATGAAGAAGAAGAAGAGGAAGAGGAAGAGGAGGAAGAGGAAGAAGAAGAAGAATTCCTAGCATCAACAAATAAATGGTGGGAAGAATTGAGGTGGGCCTTCTGAAATGACACAGGATAACCAAACCATTTATTTTGGAGATTACAGAGAAAAGCTAACCACATGGTCACACCAGAATGGGTCAGGGCCCTGCTACCTCAGGCCAAAGGTGGATGCCATCCAGGACCTCAGAGTTAACCTTGCAAGGACAGATCAGGAAGGACGTGCTGCCAGCCTTCCAGAGATCCATGAGGGTGTCCATTCGGCCTCTGCTATGCTATTACCTTCTTTCTCCCTGCTTCTCTCTCTCTCTCCCTCTCTCTCTGGTTGTCAGTGACATGACTCTCGGCTCGATGGAGTATTTCTGATCTAATTCTAATAGCCCCTACATTTCAAGAGATGGATATAAACACCAGATGGATATTACAAGAAAATTGGATTGATCTGCCATGAGTGAGATATAGAAAGGCCTTTTCCCAACCAAGCAGTAGACAAAATTGTAACAATAAGTTGTGTTCGAAATAAAATGGTTCATAGATCAGAGGTGACACTGCCTTTTGTAAAGCATGAAATTGTTCCTTCTGTTGGGTAGAATGAGGATAAAAAAAATAAAAAAGAACACAAAGAGTCTGTTATCTATTGGGTTATTATCTGCCTTAATTCACGAAAATGTACCTATATCTCTATGAATATAGCAATAAGGCTATATATTTAATATGTTTCCATGCTTGATGCAGAGCAAATCTGATTTGTCCCTACAGACAAATTATCCGCAGCTCTAGAGTTCTTTAAGGTTGACTTTGGTCACCTGCTAGATTTCCAACGTGATAGATGAAAGTGTTCCACATCCACTCCTCAATTATGTCTCCTCTTTTACATTTCGGGCCATATGTTAATGTGCCCTTGACATTGTCTTTCAGTTCATTCTTCCCTCTTCCTTAATCATTTCAGCACCAAACTCACGATTTCGCTTTTCAGGCCACCTCTGCCAACATTCGTGGTGCCCTGAGAAGTCTATGATCCTCCTGGAACCTTACCATTTAGCGCATTAACACCTTGTATCAAAATTTTTACAAACGCATTTTTATCCATCTGGACGCTGTAACTGTGTAACTAAACTTTGCGTTCCCTTACATAGACCATAACGGCATGCTGCCAATGAAGAGAGCTTGCCCAACGTCTGCTTTGCCCCATGTGTGGTGGGATAGCTTTGATCTTGGACTCGCGCTTTCCACCACCATCCCCTTAATCCTCCCTACAGGCTAGCAGTTATCAGAGCTACCACAGCGGAAGAGGGCTTTGAAAATGTAATCAGGCTGGGAAGGAGATGAACTTTTAGGAAAACTTGTGAGAAAACTGGCAGGAAGCTAATCTCAGTGCAAAATGTGTGCTCCCTCCTGTCTCTCCTCCCACAGGCCATATGACCATGAGAGACCTGCCCTCCTTGCCAGTCTCCACGCTTTCAAAGGTCTCTGCCCAGAGGTGGATCAAACACCTAGTCACACCCTCCAGGCGCAGAGGCAAGTGGTGGTAACAGGAATTGTTATTTATTTTTAGTTTAGTTTTTTTTGTTTTTTTTGTTTTTTTTTTTTTTAGTGGGTGGTGATCAAGCTATAAAGAGGTCACAGGAAGGGGCATGTCTGGTGAGGAACAGGGGCCTCTCTGTCCAACAGTGGGGCTCACTGAGGCCCTAGGAGCACAGATGGAGCTGGAGGGCAGGCTGGAACAGGTAAGAGAAGTTATTTTCAAATCAGCACCATCTCATGGATTTTGAATGTATTATTCGACATTATTAAAAGTCCTCTAAGGTTCCATATAAGCATTGAGCCAGCTAACAGTTAAACCTTCATGTCCCAAAGTAAGTAATGAGTGCTGGGGTTATAATTACGACTAGCTCAATCTCAAGGTCTAGGTGAGGAACAGCTTTGGATGACAAAGGACTGAAAAGGAAAGGAGATATTTCTAGAAGAAGGTGCCATAACAGGGCTCTGGGCCAGTTTGTTGAAAGCTAATTTACTAAAATTAATTTTATGAATGACCAATAGCCTGACTCTTTGAGGGCTTTGCTTATAAATTTTAGTTTAGTTCCTACACCTACCTCTGCCTCTGAGCTTGACCCTGCCTCCCAGGCAAAAACAGTCTGGGCAAACTTCTGAGAGGGGGCAGGAGAAAGCACAGGGCAAAGATAAAACAAACTTTTTAAATGTCCCCAAAGTCTTGCAAATTGAGCACTTGGCAAACTGTGTTTCAGTAAATTGGTGGCTCTGTACACTGACTTGCCTTCCCCAAAGCAGAACTATCTCCTACTTGTCTCTCTCTTTCCTAGTGGAGAGAGGCTCCTATCCCTTTAACACTCAGTTGAAATAAGAAGGAACAAAATCTGCAAAGACATGCATACCCAACTATGCATGAATGCACACCTGAATGCCCAAACTGGTTATGGGGTTTGAGACACCAGGTGAAGAAGGACTTCCAAAAGGTCATCTCTTCCACCATGCAACAATCTCACCTTATGTTAGGCCACCTTGGGAGCAAAAATCACCAGAACTCTTGTGCTTAGTCTTTTCGGCCATGGTGGTTATTTATTTATTTATTTACTTACTTACTTTAGATTTTATTTATTTACTTAATCAGAGAGAGAGAGCACAAGCAGGGGGAGTGGCAAGCAGAGGGAGAAGCAAGCTCCCGGCTGAGCAGGGAGCCCAATGGAGTAGGGTTGGAGTCCTGGCTTCATCCCAGGACTCTGGTATTAAGACCTGAGCCAAAGGAGAAGCTCAACCAACTGAGCTCAGGCATCCTACATGGTGGTTCTTTCAGTTATTAAAGCTGAGTAACCAAATTTAAACATTATTTCAACCTGGACCCCCATGCACAGTCTCTCTCTGATTTTCTTGGCCATGAATCCTTCCCATTAAAGGTCCTGAGTCTTGATAAATGCCTCAGTTTATGCAAGGGGCTTTGTTTCATCGAGTCTCAGATGTCTTAAATGCCAGTGCCTCCCACTACATGGCCTTCTTCTTTGGCTGCTACACACTCTCATCTTTTATTGTTTACATCAGAATCTAGGCCCATTAAAAAGGTCCTTAAAGAAAATCTGAGTAATTCAAAAGAAAACAGCAGAGGAATACAAATTAGAACAACAACCAAATACTATTTGTAACTTATAAAACTGGCAAAGCATACAAAAAGGAATATCGGTGTTGGCTCAGAATTGATGAAAAGACAAATTGGAACCATGTTTTCTGGAAGGGCATTTGCAAACACACAGTATCTTAAAATATCTGTTGATCTTTAATTTCTCTGGTAGAAATTTTCCTAAGGAAATACCAATGTATATAAAGACTATTATCCTAGTGATGTTTACCATTGTAAAAAACATGGAAATAGATTTAATGTCCATCCTTATGGTATGAACTGAACGTATTATGCTACATTTATATGATAAATGACAAGGCATACTATGCAGGAATTAAAGATTGCTACAATATATTAAAGAAGAAAAACAGATTATAAACCAGTATATATATTATTATAACACTTTGTAACATAGCATTTAAAATGTTAGAACAGAAGGCCATCAATTCATACACTAAATTAAATAACAATTATCTCTAGGCTAAAGGATTCTGGATGAATTTTATCTTCTTTAATTTCCAGATCTATACTTGACAAATTTTCCACAGTTAACTTGTCTTCAATGAAGGAAGCTGGGTTTTGACCTCTTTCTTCTTCTTTAAAAAATTATTTCATAATTTTCCTTATGGTATAATTAAGACAGGAAAGGGATAAAACAAACAGCCCTCTTACCCAACCAAAAAGAACTCCATAGTATCTTTGTCTCCTTTTAAACCAGTATTTTCTTTAGAATATGATACCAAAAAAGATCACCAACACATTTGAGGGAAATTGAAAACAAAACAAAGCAAAACACACACACACACACACACACACACACACACACACACACACACACACACCTTAAACTTGTAAAATAGCCGCAAGATGCAACTGATTTCAAAAGAAGAGAATCAAACAATACTCAGTTCCCTGCTTGTTCTCTAAACTTAAGCTTTCTGTTTGATAAGTCCAGTAAATTCGGGAAGGGTTGGTTTCCTCCCTCCCTCTCTCTCCCTTTTAAAAACGAGCTGTATTCACGAAGCAGCACAGTCTGATGTAAGGCGCTGGTGGGACCCCTCACTGCAGGATGGGGGAGAGAAAAATGCAGGCTGAAAAAGATCCGCGGTGCACGTCAAGCACCTAGCTTAGCGAAGGCGTATGGGAGCTGCTCAGGAAAAGGTGCGTATAATTATTATTATTTAGTGCAAAAAAATTAAAATCAGGACAACTTTTGGAAAACAAGCAGGAGCCCTGAGCTAGGGTCACCCAGGTCACAGGCAGCTGACAGCTGTGCACAGCAGCAAGTCAACCAGAAGAATACTGAGCCGTTTCCAGGGTTTCACGCGAAGGATGAAGAGTCCTGAGAGCCGGTCTCCCCTCAGGGGAAATGGGCCACTTGGGCCGCAGATGTGCCTCTCCGCCCCGACTCCCGCCTGCGTCAGCACCTGCCGGCCGGCCGGGCGGTCCCGGGGCAGAGCATGCGCCCTCGGCGTTACATAATCCTCCCGCGCTCTGGTCGTAGGCTCCCCCTGCTGGAGAGGCGGGGAAACGGTGCTTTCGCCGCCCTCCGCTCCTTGCCCCAAGCTTTCTCCACGTGTAGTGGTCTTTTCTCACCGCACCACCACCAGAAGGGAATTGTCTGCCCAGGGAAGAGAAGCCACGAACCTTAACCCCGCACCATAGAGCATCCACTGGGGCATCAGTCAGTAGACTCGTTCTTAAGCCTGGGTACTGGGGAGTGGAGCAGCCAGGCCTCCGTCTGACAGGGGCAGAGCAGGGACCGGGGTCCGGGGTGGGTACCTTAAGCCTGGGCGGCAGCTTTGCAGCCCTCTCTTGCTTTTTAACTGTGCGTCCTATCACAGAAGCAGAGGGACCCACAGACTGCAGGGATGTCCTTCGCTTTCTCCCCCTTACTCCAGTCTAGAAGAACTGCGTGTCGGTTGTGTAGAATTGCAGTAATCTCCCTTGCAGTGAGAATCATCTAGCAATAAGAGTATCAGAGACATTGGAGGCTTGCCTCTAACTTGTCTTCGCAAAGTTTTAAGACCGCTGAGCTTGGGTGAGCTGTGGCAGCACCCACTTTCCCGTAGGGCAGTGCGCTTGCACTCCGGAACGGAGGTAGGATTATTGTTCAGCAGAGGAAAAGTTAATGATGCTGTCACCTTTCCTTTGCTCAGGATGTGACAGATGTGACAGATCTCCCACCTGAGCCATGGCTCCCTTGTGCCCGGGCTGAGTAGAGATTGAGGGGCTGAGAGTGTGGTGCGGGCGAAAAACGCGGGCCCCCAGAGTATTCTGTCAGAATCTTTTAGGGAATCCTTGGCACTTAATTTTGGTCCAAGTTATTTATGATCTTGTTTTCTCATGGTTCTCAATCCTGGCTGCACTTTAGAACCACCTAGGGAGCTTTTAAAAATCGCAGATGTTCAGGCTCTGCCCCAGAATAATTAAATCAGAATCTCTGGAGAGTGGAACCAGGGCATCTGTATTTTCTTTTTAAGATTCTGGGTTGACTGCACGAATGGACCAAGGTTTAAAAGCACTGCCCTAGTCTTTACTTTCCTATCTTGAAGGACATGACTTAATACAGAATAGGAACTCAGCAGTGTTTGATGAACCAACAAGTCAATGAATGAATAAAAGAATGAACAAAGACTGGGAAGGGCAAAAACAGGTATGCTAAATATTGCATATTTATTATTATGTATATTATGCATATGCGATATTATGCATAAATATTGCAAAAACAGAAGGCTAAAATATTGCCATTAGCGAATTAACAAATAACAAAGAGTAGGCAAAACAAAACAAACAAACAAACACAAACAAAACCCTAAGAGTAGGCCATACTCTAAAGGTGGTTCCAAAAACTAGGGGTGGAAAGCTCCAACACAGGATTAGGGAGATGGGTCAGTTGGCTAATGTTGATGAGAAAAGGCCTCGAAGCAACCCGTATTTACTTCTGGCACTCATCTAGTGAAGTCCTTCTTTCCTGCTTGGAGGGTAAAAGACAGAGGACAGCAACAAGGAGGAGGAGAAGGGAAGAATTCGGAGTCTCATAACTGATTCAGAAGAGAAGATGGCAGGGCTGCCTTTGTTTCTGGGAGTTAATGTGCCAGAAGAATCTTGCTGAGCCCATGGAGCCTGTGGAACTTGGGGTGCCTGGGGGTGGTTGAAGCAGAGTACCAAGGTGCCATGTGTTGAGCGGGGACAGGATGCAAACCCATCCAAGAGACTCAGGAACAATACCTACTGGGGGAGTCTAGGCAAGTCCAGTCTGCTGCCCAGACTCGTGGGTGAACTCACTGAGACCAGAAACAATATCTTTTTCAGACTCTTTCTGGAATGTTTCTCTTTCCCCATATACACGGAAGTGGACTGGCTTCTCAGGTGAGTGTAAACAATAGGGGAACTAAAAGGAAAATGAAGGGCAGAATTCGAGTTCAGTGGGATTGGAAACAGTTAAATTCATGCCATGAAGTGTGGCACCAGATGGAGCCCTTCTGGGGCAAGTGTATCGCTAGAAAGGAGCCAAGTGGTGAAGACATGCACAGAATGAAAATAGGTCTCAGCTTGGACTAGGCTGGCCCTCAGGGATTGTATCTCCAGGCTTGAAGCTGACCAATTTTTCATGAACAACTAAGGTTGTCTCCTTTCTCATTTTTTGATTCAAAACAGAATTAATAGCATAGAGTTTCTGTCAGTGCTTGAAGCAAAACAATGCTTCTTATTAGTCACTTGAGAATGACCTGCTTCATAATTTAGTGGAATCCATTCTCTTCCCAGCTAACATTTGAAATGTAACTGGTGCATTTAATACAATGGAATAGGTAACTCTGGAAGCTCTTAAGTAAAAGGGGAAGGAAAAAAGTTCTTTATCCATCCTGGGTTGGGGGAAAGGGCTTTGGTGAGGTCTTGAATACAAGCATATATTCCCCAATTTGACTTTAAAAAGCCTTGCTCCGTCTAATAATTACATGATTCCAGGCAACTGTTATAATGCAAACTCTGAATGCTCAGACAGTCTGAAGTTTCTCCTTCCCCTAACTTGGGCTTAACAGAGGCTTTGACCAGACCAGACAGAAGGGTGGGAGCAAGGTTGCCTTCTCCCTGAGTCCTCCCTACTAGTTGCTGCTTTTTAATTCCTCTGGGATTGGGTCCAGGGGAACAGACCGAATGGGGAGTTGTAAAGGGTTAGAGGCTGGGACAGCTGTCATCTAGTGCTGGTGACCCACGGCCATGTTAATTGTTTGAAGGTCTCTCTTGAGATATTTGTTTGTGAGTCTTTGACACTCCTCTTTCTGGATGCCTTGACCTGAAGTTCTCTACAAATGGGAGATACCTGTCCCCTGTCATCTAGCAGTCATCTGTGACTCCCAGCTCAGGCCCTGCACTCCAGTGCTCAGCCCCTCTCTTGGAGTAGTACTTGACTTCAGGCATTCCCTGCGGGTGACTCTTTCCTAGATTATCTCCAGCCAGCTCTCCCCTGGCGTCCATACTTCTTTTCTGAACAACTCAAACCTTTGCCTGTTCATGTGGCTTATTCTCCTATAAGAGGTTTATGTTCATGGCCTCTGACCTTTAGACTTTTCAAGCATATCTCTGAATCTAGTCCTTACATTCCTGGACACACAGGTACAACTCTTTAAAGAGTCTCCTTAAAACCCCTTTCACTTGGGCTTAAGGTAAGAGGCACCCATCCCTTTTCCCACGTTGGGAGGATTTAGGGAACATAACTAAATCCAGATAAGTTCTCTGGTCCCTTCCATCTTAGTCTCTAGTAAAATTAGAAGTGAGATCAAGCACCTCATCTTAGAACATAGAAGTAGTTGGCACTCGTTGTGGTTTTAAAATATGTTTATAGGGGCACCTGGGTGGCTCAGTGGGTTGAAGCCTCTGCTTTCGGCTCAGGTCATGATTCCAGGGTCTTGGGATCGAGCCCCGCATTGGGCTCTCTGCTCCTCAGAGAGCCTGCTTCCTCCTCTCTCTCCCTGCCTGCCTCTCTTGCCTACTTGTAATCTCTGTCTGTCAAATAAATAAATAAAATCTTAAAAAAATAAAAATAAAAATAAAATAAAATATGTTTATAATGTGTATAAAACTCCTCCCTTTGAAAAGTGGAACCTAATTTCCTTGCCCTTCAGTGCAGGCTGGACTTTGTGGCTTGTTTCTAGAAATAGAATAGAAAGACAGTGAGGATATGAGACTTCCAAGATGAGATCATAAAAAGGCTTCCTGCTTACTCCTTTTCTTTCTTGTGAAGATACTCATACAACCCCTAAAGAGGTCTATGTGGCAAGAAACTAAGACCCCTGTCACCAGCTCTCTAAGTGAGCCATTTTAACAATGGATCTCCCATCCCCAGTTGAGCTTTCACATGCCGCAGCCCTTGCCAAAATCTGGACAGCAAACTTATGACAGACCCTGAGCTAGAATCATCCTCCTAAATTTCTGATCCATAGGAACTATAAGACATTAGAAAAGTCATAGTGGAGTGTGTGGGTGGCTCAGTCAGTTAGGCACCTGACTCTTGGTTTCAGCGTAGGTTGTGATCTCAGGGTCCTGAGATTGAGCCCTGCATTGGGCTCCATGCTGAGTAAGGAGTCTGCTTGAGATTTTCTGCCTCTGTCCCTCCCCCTGCTTGCACATGTGCTCCCTCTCACTCTCTAAAATAAAACAAATAAATAAAATCTTTAAAAAAGAAAGAAAAAGTCATAGTTATGCTTTTATTATATGCTTATGTTATATGCACAATCATGGCCTATAAAATAGTAACGTCATCTTTTGAGAAGTACCAGGGAAAGTCACTTGTGCATGGATAATAGAAGCTGGCAATGCCCCACCCATATCCCCACAACACTTACCACTCCTCTCAGGGCTACTGCTTTTTTCCTGTAAGCCAAGTGGGAGTCTCTACCTGAGGACTTTCTATGGCCACAGGAACTTGCTCTCCTGAGTTGGGACCACCAGAACTACTAGAGAGTCTTTGCCTCCAGGAGCAGCTCTCCTCTGATGATGGGAAGAGTTGGTTGATAATACCCCAGGAGCCTCTCTGACTGGGTGGGGCAGCTTTCAGATGTGCTCTCCACAGTAAGGCACAGGCTCCTAGTAGCCATGTGTTCACTGATAGCCCATATTGGCTCCTGTCCCTTCTGGGTCTCACTTTCCCAATCCATTGTGGAGGGGGATCATATCCCACATAAACTGTTTGTACTCAAGTTTTTCCTCAGGATCTGCTTCTGAGGAAACCCAAACTAGATCACCTTCCCTCTGTCCCCACCGCCCTACACTCTCTTCCATTGAGGAAGACAGACTGAGCTGATGGGTGAGTTTGAGAAAAGGATTGGAGAGTGGGTGACTTAGCCAAGGCTGGGCTCTCTCATCAGAGATAAGTCTGTCAGGGTCAGGGTATCCTATTCTCAAGAGGTCCACAGCCTCTGTGCACCCAGTAACATAATTTCCAGGACACACTCTGCCTTTGCAAAAGGGATCTGAAATTTGGGTTTGGTAAGCTCAGGAGGGGTGGTGGGTAGATGTTTTAGGAAATCTGATTGTGGATGGAAATTAACCCATGCTTTCCAATCCTGTTCTCTCTTTCTAATAAACTGCTGATTTCTTCCATGATTCCTATCTCTTTTCTCAAGTTGTTTTAGAAGCCAGTAAGGGTAAAGGAGAATGTTTTTTATTTGTACCCTAAAAATTCCACTACTTAAAAAAAATAGGAGGCGAAATGTGTAAAATGTGAACCGTTTCAATAGTTTTTTGTTTATACTAAGAAAATTTAAGAATCTTTAGTAAGCTATCATCTTAAGAGTCCATCTCAGATAATCAAGCCCTACAAAAGACTGAAAGGAAAAAAACAACATGGCAGGAAAGTAGGTTCATAAACCATACATGCCTACATCTAACACTGTTTAGAGAACTCCAGGATAGGGTTCTGGAATGCCGTTGGGATTTTAGCTTCACAGAATGCAGTATCTTTTAGCTTGATATGAATTTGTTTTTGGCACAGTGGGAAGTCCTTAGTCATAAGCTTCTGGGTATTTTTTAGTCAAGATGGTGTTTAGCATTTACTTTTTAGCAACTTTTTTCTAAAATTTTATTTTATTTTTTCAGTGTTCCAAGATTCATTGTTTATGCAGCACACCCAGTGCTCCATGCAATACATGCCCTCCTTAATACCCACCACCAGGCTCACCTATCTCCCACACCCCTCCCCTTCCAAAACCCTCAGTTTGTTTCTCAGAGTCCACAGTGCCTCATGATTTGTCTCCCCCTCTAATTTCCCACAATTCACTTTTCCTTTCCTTCTCCTAATGTCCTCCATGTTATTCCTTATGCTCCACAAGTAAGTGCAACCATATGATAATTGATTCTCTCTGCTTGACTTATTTCACTCAACATAATCTCCTCCAATTCCATCCATATTGATAAAAAGTTGGGTATTCATTCTTTCTGATGGAAGTGTAATATTCCATTGTATGTATGGACAATATCTTCTTTATCCATTCATGTGTTGAAGGGCATCTTGGCTCTTTCCACAGTTTGGCGATTGTAGCCATTGCTGCTATAAACATTAGGGTACATATGGCCCTTCTTTTCACTACATCTGTATCTTTGCTTTAAGCTGAATTCCACTGTACCCCCACATATCCTCACTACTCTTCCTCCCTAGAAACAAATAATTAGAAATGACAGATAAAGTTCTTAAAATTTTAATCAAAAGGATGTAGCTCACTCAAAATTTAATTTTTTGTAAGACAAACAGAACAAAAGAAAAAGAAAAGAAAAGGAAGAAAGAAAGAAAGAAAGAAAGAAAGAAAGAAAGGAAAAGTAGAACAAAACCACACAGTAGAAACTAGAGCTGAATCTGTGGCTATATGATCTTCCAGGAACAGAAACAGGCATTTGATTCCATAGAGTGATGGAGCCCAGACATACCCAGCAGATGGGAAAGAACCGTAGCCAAAGTCAGGGTATAAAATTGGGAGCTAGGGTGGCCTTCTCCCTCCAATAAAAGGAGACTGAGAAACAAGCCTGCTCATTGTCAAGGGCTATGACTTGTCCAACGTGCATGATAGGAAGAAAGTAGTATTACAACTAGTACCTGAGCCAAGCCACCTGTCAGCTCCATGCACAGACTTTCGATGTCTCTGATGTCATTGCTAGAGAGGAGCACTGAACAATAGTAAAGGGCCTGGCTAGAAAGGGAAGGAAGACGAAGGCAGAGAGGGTTACGTTTGTGTTTAGCCTACAAACTAAAGTTCGAACACATCCCAGGAAAGCGATTGCTGAGAGAGGCATCCAACAAAACCAACACAGAAACTCAAGTTATTTTCAACAAATCACAAGTAATAGAACACTCTGTATAGAATTAAAGCATAATTGTGTTTAATATCCAGACAGACATTGTCCTAAAAACTTCACATGTACTATATCATCTGATCAGACAATAGCATTATGAAACAGGTACTATTGTCCTTACTTTATAAAAGAGAAAAACCAAAGTACAGGGAAATTTAGGAAGTAACACTAGGACAACTTTTCACTGAGAGTGCAGAATTATAGATTCAACAAGAGTATGAAATTATAAAGAACAACAAATTATGAAATCAAGTTGAATGGAATAAGAAATAATGAAATTTAAGGAATGACATAGTAATCATAGGTGGATATTAAAAAATTGTAAATCGAGGTGGGGGGTGGGCAGCATGCTGGGAAAGACAAAGAAACATCCCCAGTAGAAAATAAACTTCAACAAGATATAGTTGACAGGAGTGCCTGGGCGGCTCAGTCAGTTGAGCATCCAACTCTTGATTTTGGCTCAGGTCATGATCTCAGGGCTGTGGGATAGAGCCCCACATCAGGCTCTACTCTGGGTGTGGAGCCTGCTTGAGATCCTCTCTCCCCCTCTCCCTCTGCCCCTTCTCTGCCTCTATCTCTCTCTCTCTGTCCCCTTCTCTAAAAGAAGAAAGAAAAAGAGAATGAAAAAAAAAAAAGACATAGTTATCAGATGACTGAGTGCAGTAGCACTGAGTCATTTACCTAGAATTTGACACTGCAAGATAAAAAAATCAAATGTATGAAACAGATGTTAACAGTCCTGGCGACTAGAAAGAAGGATTCCAGCTTGGATCTCATAGAAATCCTAAAAGTAGAGGCATGAGAGAATGCCTGAGAAAAACCATTTCTGACACTATACAAACACTGTCTCTAAGGAGACATCAGCTGAGAGTTTTCCAGAACCAAACAAAGATATAATTTCTCAGATTGAAAGTATACATTGAGCACTGATCAAGATAAATAGAAATAAGCTCACACTACACACATTAGGTGGGATTGCAGAACAAGGGTCAAGATAACATCTTAAATGCCACCTGAGGGAAAAATCACATTGCCTTCAACAGAATTACAATTAGATTGAGCTCAGACTTCTTATCAGCAAAAAGAGATGCCAGAGGTCAGTGAAACAGTATCTTCAGAATGCTTCAGGAAGTTGTCTCTCCAAAGTTCCCTTTGTGTCAAATTCTCTTGCAAGGGTGGTAAAGGGGCTAAGAAAGTTTGCCGTGTGGTCTCTCAATGAAATAATGAGTGAAAGATATATTTATTACAATAAGGAAAAAGCCAGTCCAGAAGGAATAAGAATTACAGATATTGCAGTGAGCATTAAGAAAAATTATTTAAACATGTCAGGAAAATCTGAGTTGTGTATATTCATGACTTTTTCAGTCTGCTGAAGTGCCAGTATATGGTAGTCTTCAATTTTACAACCCCAAATTTCTCTGAGAAAAGAAAGTCAATTACTTTGGTTAAAAATTATAATATGGGTGGGTCAGAATACATTAGGAGCAATAGTGACAGAGAAATATGAGTGTGTTTGACCTTCTGTTTTTAAGGAAACAATGAGTAGTTTTGTCCTCAAGTCATGTCGTTTTGTTCTAGATTACAAAAGAGCATAGTGAAGGAAAACATTTAGAAAATGAATTTTCCTTACCTTAGTTATAATACCCAGGTGAGAAAAAAGCCATGATGTATTTTTAAATTTTGGAGAACAAAAACTTTTGATGGAATCTATGTGTATCTGCATACATACAGCATACATCTGAGAAAAAAATCACTTTATAACATATATAATAACAACACCATGTAAATTCAGTTTTAAATCTCTGCTGAACATATGGTAATGCTCATATAACCATCATTTAAATGAAAAATAGATTAATACTGTCATCTCACGATTTCTCATCCCCTGGCAAACTCTCCCTTTCCTATAGGTAACCACTTTTCCAATTTTGACACAATAATTTAGTTTTGTTTTCAAACTTTATATTAATGAAATCACTTAAAACACATTCTGTTGTGTATTCATTCTTTTGTTTAGCTTATATTTGTGATGTTTACTCATGTTGGTGGTTTGGATTCAACTATCTATTCATTTGGAAGAAAATTCTAACTATCATCTGTTCATGTTGTAGTCATAGTATATTACATTTTATTTGTCAAGGTATATTAAGTTTATGTAGTAACATAAGGGTAGTAAAATATCTGTAACATCTCAGTGAATTAGCACAGCGTTTATTTCTTATTCATGCAAAATCCACCACAGATGAGGTGAGCCTCCATGGCTATTGTCTGCCACCTGGGACTCAGAGACCCAAGCTATTTGGGTCTCATGGCTCCGACATTAAATAGATAGACCCCACACTTGCTACCAACAGAGAAGCCACAGGAGTTAAACCACAAAGGGACTGTGTTCTGTTCCAGCATGGAAGTGAAACATGCATCACACCAACTACACCATTTGCCACAAAAGCCATAGAGCCTTCTTTATCTACCTGGAGGCTGGGAGTCTAGGCAGGAGAGGAGAATCAGATATTGGGGGGCATTAATAGGGTCTATTGTACATACTTTAAGAAAAATATTTTTAGATAGATCTGATATAAATTATATATCATAATCATGACAGAAAAAATACTGGCTACTGTTTTGTGATACACTAATGGTGGACAAAACTTATATAAGCAAGATAAAGAATTCAGCTGTCCTAACAACAAAAAAAAAGGTAAATTTAATTACAAAACATGTCAAAATGTTTATACTTTTAAAATATTATATTAAGGAGTACCACAAACAAAGTCAAATCTAAACAATTTAGGATGTAAGTAATGTAAGCCTGATGAAAGTAATTTACTGACCTTCCCCAGTCTTCCTTAAAACACCTCCCTCACACCACTCCTCCCTGTCTATTCTTCAGTGAATACACAGAGCTTTCATGACATTACTATATTTATGAAAAACAGATTTTGTTTTCCCTCAAATTGTTTCTTATTGCTTATGTAAACTTGATTTCACTCTCAATGAATCTATTTTTCCTGTGAAAATCATTCTGGCATCTTAGGTTGGATTGAAAGGAATCATAATTTTTTCATTAAAATTGATATAAATATTTCCTTGCAATTGCATTACTTTCTACTTAGTGGCATGGTTTCACATATTAATTAAAATTGTTAAACAAGATATAGGTGTATTAAGGAAATTTTGCATAATTATATTCAAGGTCTTCTATGATAATTGCATGAGAAAAAGCAAGTTACTGGCTATTTTATAAGTTATGACCTCGTTTTTGTAAAAATGATCTGGAATTACCCAGAATGACACTATTAATAGTGATTTTGTCTGGGCTTATATAGAATACTAGTTATCAGTTCTAAGACCCTGAGACATACTGTAAAGGATCACATTCTGCCTCCATAATTTGTTAATTATAAGACTCTGGACAACATAACTCTTGACTCCTTAGCCTCAATTTTCTCTTTAACCTGAATATCCAGAATAACAATTACTTCACAAGGTGGTTGTGATTATTCAATAAAGTAATTAACTATCACATACAGTAGATAAACTTCACATTGCATCTATGGGTACTACTTTTTTCTTTCTTTTCCTTTTTTTTTTTTTTTTACATTTCTGTATTGTTCATTTATTTACATGTAATAAATTTGTAAAAAAAAAAAGAAAAGAAAAGAAAAGAAACCTATAAGATCTACTGAGCTCTTGGAATAGGTTTTCCTCTACCACACATGACAGCACTGTCCTGAATAACTTACATAAATATGTACATTTGAATAAATTTGAATAAATGTTTCTATGACCCAACTATCAATTCCTGGGTCTAATACTGGTTCTATTTCCACACTCTCTCTACTCCCTGGTAAAGATGCTTCTCTAGCTTTGGACTTCTAGGTAAAGCAGTTCTTCAAATTTTGAACACCATAAAATTGTGTAATCCTTTGTGACAATCTTCACCAATTTTGCCCATACTATTTTGAGTGCTGGAATTTTTTTAAAGTTTTATTTATTTATGTAGTGAAATTTTAAATGATAAGTGGAATATATGTATTTTTTCACATAAGGTATAAATACCTACCATTTATTAATTATTGCTTCTCTTTCATGTTCCTTTTTGTCTTCATTTTTTCAGAGAAGGGACATGGTCATGGGGTTAATGTGGAAATACTGAGTTCCTGATTTCCACTCACCTGCCTTCTGGGGACACTGATAAATGGGGTTAGGTAAGGAAGCTGGGCGCTCCTGGAAATATGATAGTAAACCTCTGTTTGCTGCCCCACCAGAAACTGAGGGACCTTATAGGTCAACTAATGAGGGTTAAAGGAAAGCAAAATAACACTAAACCAGACTTAGATTATCTATCCAGTGACAACATTCTGTGGTAGAGGGAGGTCTATGTAGGAAGCACTCAAAGAACACGGAGCAAAAGAGACCTTCTTTTCCTTGAAACATAAACAAATGCATATCTCCCCACACTGTGAGGAGGAGGCTAGATGGAAGGTGAAAACTAAAAGGGGAAAGGTATGGGAGAGCTAAGGGAAGGACATGGACTCACTCCAGTTTTATAAAGATGTAGCTTTTATTCCTTGCTTTATCCACAACAAAAATTACATAATGAACTTTTAATTTTGCTGGAAACTGAAGGAAATCAACTTGTGACATCAAACTTTCTTTCCCTTGGCCTGCCTGGTTTTTGGTCCTCACAGATCAGGAGTTATTCTGGGTGTTCCATCACTCAGGCTTGTATCTGAGGCTTGAGAATCATTTCACACTTCAACAGCTCTTTAAATGAAGCATTAAGTTACCTCATAATTGACTTGTCTCCACTGTGTGCTTCAACACACAAAATTCCAGCCAAATTAAAGTACAACAGATGGGGGAAATCGCTTGGGAAGAAACACTAATGAAATAGTTTTACTTTCTCTTTGAAAGCTGGAATAACATACTGATTTCAAATAACTCAGGTTGTGTTTCAAATCCTTGGGGTTTGGAACACAGGTATGTGGATTAAAAATGCGAGTAATGCTTCTGAGCATGTAAGGAAAGATCCCCATTTCAGAAGGGTCATCATGGTCGTCATGGATCATGGCCTCTGTCCTGGGTCCTGAGCTCTTCACACCACTCACTGCTCCTGAGAGCAGCTCACCCTACCAGTATTAACCTACTGCTAGTCAGCCCTGTTCCTACACAGGAACAGAGCCAGAAAAACATAGTCAGGACCATCCCAAGCAAACCCCAAACCCCAAATCCTCAAGCACATAGGCTTCTGCTGTAATATAATGTCAGATCAAGAACATTGACATTGATACCATTCGGCAACCTTACTCAGGTTTCTGCAGTTTTATTTGTACTCCTTCGTGTGCATGTGTGTTTAGTACTATACAGTTTTATCACCTGTGTAGGATTGTGTATCTCCTACCACAGTCAAGACACCGAGCACTTGTAACCCCACAGGGCTACCTTGTGATGGTGCTTAATAACATAACCAGGATCCCCTCTCCAAATCTTGACAACCGTGAATTTGTCCTCCATTTCTACAACTTTGTCATTTCAGCAATGTGATATAAATGGAATCATAAATGATATAACTTTTGGGATTGACTTTTTTCACCAAATATAATTTCCTAGAGATTTTTCTATGCTGTTATGTGTATCCATCGTTCATTCCTTTTGATTGGTGAGTACTATTCCATGGTACATGTCTGTCACTGTTTACTTCATCGCTCAACTAACTGTTCAGGTACAATGGACTGATTCCAGTTTTTGGCAATTGGGAATAAAGCCTCTATGGACATTCATGTAGAAGTTTTTGAGAGAACACAGTTTTCATTTTCTAAGGTAAATGTCCAAGAGTTCTATTGCTGAGTCATATGATACTGCATGTTTAATTTTTTTGAGGAACTGCCAAATTTGCCATACCGATGATACTGTTTTATATTATTACCAGCAATATATGAGTAATCTAGTTTCTTCTTATCTTTCTCAGCTGTTGTCAATATTTTTTTAGCTGTCTGGTGGGTATATAATAATATTTCATTGTGGTTTTCATTTATATTTCCCTGATTGCTAATGATGTTGTACGCCTTGTGCTTATTTATCATCTCTCTTTCCTCTTTGGTGAGGGCTCTTCAATGTTATTTGCCTATTTTCTAATTGTATCATTTGCTTACTGATGGATTTTGAGTTATTTATGTATTTTAGATACCGGTGCTTTGTCAGATACATGTTTTGTAGTTCAACTCTTCATACGATGTTCTGCAGAGCAGATTTTTAATTCTGATGAAGCCAATTTAGCAAATTTTCCTTTTATGGGGTTGTGATTTGGATGTCAACTGTAAGTAAACCTCTTTGCCAAAAGTCCCAAAGATTTTGTCCTATGTTTTTTCTAAAATTTTTTTAGTTTTATGTTCCCAAGTTAAATTCATAGTCTATTTTGGGTTAAATCTTGTCTGAGTCAATAGGTTTAGGTTGAGGTTCTTTCATATTTTTCTTCTCTCTCTCTCTCTCCCTCTTTTACTTTTGCTTATGGAATTCCATTTGCTCTGGGGCCATTTTTTGCAAAGCTATCTTTTCTCCACTGACGTGGTTGCATACTTTTGCACATTGGTCAAAAATCAGTAGGGTATATTTGTGTGGATCTCTTTCTGGGTTCTCTACTCTGTTCCATTGATCTATTTTCTACGACGTTGACAATACTTCATTGTTTTGATCATGATAGCTAAGCAGTTTGCCTTAATATTGGTTATAGTAATTTCTCTCCTGTCACCATTGTTTTAGCTGCCTGAGGGCTTATGATCTAAAGAATCTTGGGCACAGGAAGACAGAGATGCTTCCTTGACTGAGTACCAGCTGTAGCTGGGTCCCTTCCACCAGCTCCACTAAATGCCTCCTATCTAAGTGAAAAAGGGGAGTCACAGGCCCTGCTAGGAAGGACAATGTTTCCTTCAGCTGTTTATTTGTAGTGGGGCTCTCAGCTGGTTATCCTTGACAGTTGTGTCAGCTCACCTGTGGTTGTGAGATTCCTTTTCTTTCTTTTTTTTTTTTAAGATTTTATTTATTTATTTGACAGAGAGAGAGAGAGAGAGAGCACAAGCAGGCAGAGAGAGACAGGGAAGCAGGCCACCCGCTGAGCAGAGAGCCCGACTCGGGACTCGATCCCAGGACCCTGAGACCATGACCCCAGCCAATGGCAGAGGCCCAAACCACTGAGCCACCCAGGCGCCCCGAGAGATTCCTTTTCTAACAGGGAGAAAAATGTGTTGCAGGAATTCTCTGACTTTAGTGCCCCCAGTTCTTGGTCACACAGCTTCAAAGGATGAAGAGGTGAACCAGAGGAAGAGTGGTGGGCAATAGAGCAAGGTTTATTGAGCAAGAGCGCAAAGCTCCCAGAGACAAAGACTCCCGAGAGGGTTGTCCCTGGAGTATCTACATTTAGGGGTTTTTATGAACTCTTTTGTGGAACTAGCTTAAGCGATCAGGGTGTGTTGAGTCTTGCCAATCAGGGCTCTGGTCACCTATCTGTGTATCTATTAGGTTAACGTCTATGTGCTGATGGTTATTTTTTGCTGACATCTGGCAGCTTATGCTTTAACTGTCCCTTGCCCATGATAGGGACAAATGCTCTGTGGTTAATTGTCTTATTTTAGGACATTTTGCAGAAGTCACTTCTGCAAAGGCCGCAAAGCAGAGTGCTAGAACGGTCCTGTCTAAGCTGCAAAACCAGATTACAGTGCTGTCTGATCTTAGCTGTCCTGACTCCATATTTTCTTGTTGAGGATCCTACCCTGACTACGAACTGTCCAACTCACTCCTAACAAATGCACCTAGGTGACTTTCCTCTTCTGGTAATTTGGTGATCAGAAAACAATGGGTCTGGGTTGTCTTTCTCTGTTGTGTGGGGAGCAGAAAGATGCCTGCTTCTGCACTGTTTCTCCAGTACTAAAGCCCCAAACCAGCTCACTTTCTCACCCATTGCCAGGGTCCCCCTTTGGTTGTCTGGGACATCATTTCTAGACTCTACAGTTGTGTTTAGTGGAGAGGAGCAAGGATAAGATCAGAAGTCAGAATCTATCACACAGATATTTTAAAAGGCAATAGATAAGCAACTATGTTTTTGGATAAAGAAGATACTGGTATATCAAGAACAGCCCTTGACCCTTTATACAGAGTTGAAGAGAAATTTCAGAGCCTGAAAAATGTGTGCCATATCCCCAATTAACTGATGTTCTTGTGCTTTATTAAAATGCTTAAACTTTTTTCTTTTCCTTTTTTTTTTCCTTTGACAAAAATAGAGTCTGGGCTAAATTCCAATTGAATAAGTACACTGATCTTCCAAATTCCCTTGGCAGTGTAAATCCCATGCAGTTTTCTTCATGTTCTGTCTTTAACTAGTGGAACAGGATGGCTGTGCACACTGAGATAGAGGCCGAGTTCTACCAAGAGCTGCCTGGAGATGTAACACCTTTCAATGAACCATCGCCGCCCCCCCCCCCGCCCCAATTTACACCGTCACCCGAGCCTGCAAACTGTGTACTTGAAGAAGCACTCTGCTTCTCTCCCTGATTGAAACCTCCTTATTTTCCTTGTCATTGTTTTTGAATCTATTTCATACTTTTGTGAAAATAAAGAGATCTGTTTGCTGGGGGAGAAAATCATGTTGACATTTCATTTGGATGAGTGTACCAGCGCCTGCCAATGAATCCGCACCTACCTTGGTCCTTTACCCTCCCACATGCTAGTTCTGATGTAGAAAATGTTGGGGTTCGGAGCCCACAGCCAAGAAAGAATTCTTCAGACATTTTCAAGCCAAAATGGTGGTTTTATTAAAGCATAGGGATAGGACTCCTGGGCAGAAGGAGCAGCACTGGGGTTGTGAGGAAGGGCTGATTATATACTTTGCAGCTGGAGGAGGAAAGATGAAGGGAAGTTTCCAAAGGGACTTTCATATGCTAAAGAAGATTCCCCGGATCCTCCAGGCCTAGCTACTGACCAGCTAAGGTTGTTCTTCCTTCTAGCAAAGCATTAACATGAAGACAGTTGGGAGTTTCCTGAAGGAAGGTTATACTCTGCCTGCCTCAAGGATTTGTCAGTGGGCTGCGGGTTATAAGGACGTTTCGTTTTGTCTACATTTCCTTCTGCCTTTTTTTCCCCATAAGTAGAACTGAGGAAAGTATCTCCACCTTTCTTTCTCAACTGAACACCTTCCAGTTAAATCTCTTTGCACTTATGTCCTTAATGACTGCTGGCCAGAAGCTCTGACCCCATACGGTATTTTGTATTTAGATGCCACTCTGTTTTTTTTCCAAAAGATAGAATCTTAAAAATATAGAATTCACAAGATGTCCAACTCAATCTTTTTAAGGACAAATGTAAATCAAACAATTTACATTGTATTTAAGAACCTCCAGGGAAATAAGTTTCATGATATCTTTTGCAGATACATTCTAATATTGAATAGGTTTATTTCCAAGTAAATTTCTACAAGTAATGATGGGGTTTGGGAATATAGGTGAGGTTCAACGGAGTGAGGTCCAGAGCTGACAACTAAGAAGGAATTCTTGAGACATCTTCGGTGCAAAAAGGTGGTTTATTAAAGCACAGGGACAGGACCCGTGGGCAGAAAGAGCTGCTGCATGGTTTTGAGGGTTGGTTGATTATATACTTGGGAGTTGTGGGAGGTAAGGAAAAGGAAAGTTTCTTTTCTTTTCTTTTTTTTTTTTTTAAGGGAGATTTCAAAAGAACTTTCATATGCTAAAGAGGACCTATGAGATACCAGAGACCTTGCCATTGCCAATTTAAGGTTGCTTTTCCTTCTAGCAAGGCATTAACATGAAGACAGTCCGGAGGACTAGAGGAACATTACACTTTGCCCACTTCAAGTATCTGTCAGTGGCTGCAGGTTATAAGGACATTTAAATGTATCTACACTTCCTTCTGGAAGCTAGGCCATTGATAGAAATGCTTTGTTCTTGTAAATTGCTGAGACATTTGTAAACTGAGGGAGACTTGGAATCTCAGTCTCACGGGATTGTGATCTTTGTGAGTTAACTATTTGTTTTTCCTTTCCTTAGCTTTAGGGCAGCCTAAGGAATGTCACAGAGATCCCATGGGGGCGGAGGGCATTGTGGGGTGTCAGCTTCTGCTTTGTCCTCAGCTTGCCTTCTATTTCCTTATCAGTATTATAGACATTAAGGCATTCTTCAAAGAAAAAGAATAATTTTCAGTACTATCCCTTATGCTAATGATAAATTGAAAGTAAATTTGTAGAGCAGTAATCGTTGGAATTTTATGGGTTGCAGACTCCTTTAATAATCTGATTAAAGCTATTTTTTTTTTCACCAAAAGAAGATATGTATAATTGCAGGAGGCAAACAGGTCACCTAAAGTCCACCCAAAGCCCCAGGTATAGAACCCTCGTTCTGAAATATAAGTAGTTTTTGATGAGGGAACTGAAGGCTGGCTGAGGGCAAAGCAAAAGCTGACAACCTGCAACCTTCTCCCACCCCCACTCCTGGGTGGGACATATGTGCCACTCTTTAGGAATCTCCCAACTGTCTTTTTTTTTTTTTAAGATTTTATTTATTTATTTGACAGACAGAAATCACAAGTAGACAGAAGCAGGCAGAGAGGGAGAGAGGAGGAAGCAGGCTCACCACTGAGCAGAGAGCCCAGTGTGGGGCTCGATCCCAGGACCCTGAGATCATGACCGGAGCTGAAGGCAGAGGCTTTAACCCACTGAGCCACCCAGGTGTCCCTCTCCCAACTATCTTAATGTTAATACCTTGCTAGAGGGAAAAAATGACCTTGACAATGGCAAGGCCTCAAAGCCTCAGGTATCTTGTGATATGAAAGTTCCTTACCCCACCAACCCCATCCTACATAACCTGCCACCCCTCACATTTCCAGGGCAGCAGCTCTTTCTGCCCATGGGACCTGTCCCCATGCTTTAATAAACCATGATTTTGCACCAAAGATGCCTCAAGAATTCTTTCTGGGTCATCGGCTCTGCACTCTACCCCACTGAACCTCACCTATATTCTTTTTTTTTTTTTTTTAAGACTTTATTTATTTGACAGAGATCACAAGCAGGCAAGAGAGGCAGGCAGGGAGAGAGAGGAGGAAGCAGGCTCTCCGCGGAGCAGAGAGCCCGATGTGGGGCTCGATCCCAGGACCTTGGGATCATGACCTGAGCCAAAAGCAGAGGCTTTAACCCACTGAGCCACCCAGGCACCCCTGAACCTCACCTATATTCTAAAACTTCATCATTTGGCATCCAAACATGGGGCTTTGAGTCTTTACATTTGAACGCTGAGCTTCGGTGCAAAATTGGTGAGTGCTTTCTCACTTCTTCCTTTACTCTCATTTCAGAGGCTTTTCAAAGAGTATAGTCTTATTGGAACACTTTCATGTCTCTTGCTCAGGCTGTAATCCTCTAGCCCGTGGCTACTCTATGGGGAGGAGAATGTCTGCCTTTTGGTTGGAAGTTAGTACCCTGGCCGGAATGGTAATAAGACCCAGAAACCTGATGCCCTCTCTTTATTCCTGTTCTTATGTAAAGTTGTCTGTCTTGGGCACAGGACAGCCACCTGTGTAAACAGGACAGCTGCCCATCGAAGACTCCCATGTGAGGTTTTCTCCTGATTGATCTAATGTGGTCCCCTTTACATCTCTTGTCTAGCCCCTTCTGGCGAGGGACCTCCGCACAGGGAGCCAGACGAAACCAGTACCCGATTGAATTAAAACCCAACCGGGGACCGTTTCCTAGGGAAGTTGGCTGTAAGAACCACATGTGTTGGAATGTCATTTAGACCATGATGTATTTCAGTCTTTACTGTTTCTTGTCAGTGTCCTTTACTAACTACTTAGAGCTACAAAATTCAGTAATTTCCCCTTGTAAAATTTTCTAGTATTTTCCATGGGTTAAAATGGCAGAACAGTATGCAACCTTCAGTACAGATGATGGTATGGCACGGGACGGTATGTTAGCCCATTCACCAGGCACTCATTGGCAGCCTAGGATGTGATGGGGTAGGGAAGGGGTGCTGGCACCCCTCCAGGGCCTTTTATGGCAGGAATGCCTTCACGGGAAGGCAGGACCATGATCAATAGCGATGTCTTGTCTGAGGGACGCCTCCAGTCGCTTTTGACACACGGGAACCTCTGACATATCCTGCGTGGGACTCCACCCAGGAGTCAGGGGAGATTTGGTAAAGGACCTTCTTTACTTTTCTGGGACCATGGCCTCAGTAGGCTTCTTTAGTTCCCAAGGGCTCTACCTTGGGGTACATTTTAACCCACTGGAAACAAATTGCACCGTAAAACCTAGGAAAGGACTGAGCTCCTGGAACACTGCATGGCCTCAGTGGATCTATCAGTTAGATCTCCTCTGCAGGAAATAGGGCAAACAGACCTAGGATAACTTCATTGCTCTACACCTAGACCCCACCTAAGGGCCTTTTGCAGAATGTGTTTGCCTGAATGGGTCAGCTAGTAAACTCCCTCCTGACATATTGGGTGATAATTATCTAAGTAAGCCACCGCCTGGTAAATCCAGGTTGCTGGAGGATACACAGGCCATCCCTAAAAAGTCTTTAATCTGACTTTATCTCTTTATATTCCTCCTAATAGATGTGGGGGCTTCTCCCTCACTCATTTCCCATGTTAATGGCTATAACTGGAGCCAACTGGGGTTAGTCTAACTTGGGATGGAGACTTTAAGGAATATTCCCAAGCAGCTGCTGAAACTCCCTTTGTTTTGGGGGAAATTCCCTGAGAAGTCTGGCTCAACATGGACTGCCTAACCTCTCCCCCCCCCTTGTTGGTGGGAAAACATGGTGTCTGCTCCTCTGTTGGCTAATGACCTCTAAAATCGGGAACCCTTTCTCTGCCTTCTGGCAGCACTTTGTTTCTTCTGTCTCCCCCTTCTCCTGTTTCTGCACCAACTTGGATGTGGCTCGGATAACTGGCCTCTAGACCATCCTCAGTGCCTCCTGTACCATGGCTCCTTCTCTCTTCACTGTCAAGGAGCAAGAAAAGCACCACCGGACATAACACTTCCCACTCTAGATTTCTCCACCTGTGTCTCAGGTAAACACTGAAAATGGGGTGGGCCCAGGTGGAACATAAATCAGTATTTAAACTAAGTTAGGTTTGTTGGTTTACTTAAGGTAGACATGAATTGGAATTTATAGCAGTAAATGTGAAACTTTTATTCCATCAAGGTTTACTGAAGGTCAAATAGCCTTGTGTTAACTCTGTTGGGTTGTTAGCAAAATGATGACTAAACTGATGGTTCATTGTCTGTCTCAAAGTTTTCATGGATAATTGTTGAGATAGCTTTCAGAGTCTTTGGTAACCTGAAAGTTTATAGTTTTGCTTGGATGACAAATGGAATTAAATTTGGTAGACATCTAGGTCTTTTCAAATAGGATAAAATGCTAAGTCATTAATTACTGGATGTAGGTTTGTGCTTTTGACTTCTTACTGCATAGAAAATAAGAATGTTTAATCTGTTGGTAAACATATTTTATACTTTACTGATTCATAAATTGGCCATCTAAAGAATTCTGTTGTAACAGTTCACAATTGGTTAATACTTAGTCTTCACTAGAGATTAAGGTGTTTCTAAGAGTACAAAATTCTGCTAACTGCGACTAAGACTGATGGAAATAAGGGAAACAGCTCTGTATGTGGAACAGTAGGAGATATGTTAAAAAGATAAGGAATGGGAGTGCATTTTGTTGAAGGTAAAAGAAGGTAATTTTGTCCTAAATGAGATGGTTGTTTGGAAGGAAATGGCTTGGGACAAAACCTGAATGCAAAGGAAGTTAGTAGAAGGTTTGTGAAGGGAAATCTTCAGAAAGAGAGTTTTAAGTGTGGTCAGGACAGACTAAGATTGAAATGAATGGGTTTTATTTATTGATTTTTAAAGATTTTATTTATTTATTTGATAGACAGAGATCTCAGGTAGGCAGGAAGGCAGACTGGGGGGTGGAGGGCAGGCTCCCCGCTGAGCAGAGAGCCCGATGCAGGACTTGATCCCAGGACCCTGAGATCATGACCTGAGCTGAAGGCAGAGGCTTAACCCACTGAGCCACCCAGGAGCCTCAAACTCTGGTTAACTTAAGAAGAAATGAAATCTCTGGAGATATTTTTGAGTAACTCATAGACTTGAAGAAAAACCCCAGGCCAGAAATGACTTCAAGTCTTCAGCAGATACTAATGCAGAAGTCTCATGATGACTCAGCTTCAGCTCTTTTGTTACTACTACCAAAACAACAGCAGAAAAGGATGCAGGGTAGGCAGAAACAGGAAATGCCCATTATAGAAGCCACAGACTTCTGAAAAGAGTGGAAATGACTGCTTTATCTTCAATGCTGTTTAATATTTTGATTACGACCACAATTATACTCTTACTTCTTCCTAACTTATGCCTGCATGTAGCATATGTATATGAATTTTGAGGAACTGGGATACAAAGACTGGTCAACCTCCAAGAAGAACTTTCCAACAACCACTTCACATGTGCCCCAAGAGTATAACAGACAAGATATTCTCAGAAGATGAAACCATGGGCCATGGATATCAACTAAACAGACCAGTCTTTTTAGAGTACAAAGTCAGACCTGATCATGGACTTCCCCACTTCTTGGGGGGTGGGAAGAAGGCCTTCACCTTGTCTATGCTGAGGAACTTCAGAGTTGCTGTGAAGCGTGTGCACATGTGTGTGTGTTTGTGTGTGTGTGTGTGTGTGTGTGTATGTCTTCCATTCTTCTCATTTCCGAATGAGAGTGCTGAGAGTCTGATCCACAGTTACATATTGGGTTTGTGTGAGAGCAATGGGTAAAAGAACAATAAAAAAGAGTGCTCCTCTGGCCAAAGACAAGAGTAAACACCAGGGACTATGGTTGCAGGATTGCAGGGTTCTTGTCTCACAGAGTTGAAGAATGAATCTCATGGACACAAAAGGGTGAAGTGAAGTGAAAGCTTATTAAGTGAAGCTGAGAGTAGTAAAGAAAGCTCTCTAGAGTGAGAGGGGTCTGAATAGTTTGCCACTGAGGGCTTTTAGTGCCAGTCGTTTATTGAGAACTGACTGGGAAGCTTGAGGCCTTTTGAGATTCTTGTGCCCTCTTGGTTTGTTCCATTATCTCTTGTGCAGCTCTATCTCAGGGTCTCCACCTGCCAGGAGTAGCTTCAGAGCCCAGACAGGGGGTCGCCAGGAGCCTCTTATCTCTTCTGCCTATACCTTCTCCCCTTCCCTCCTCATGGGATAGGACCTGTGGGCAGAAAGAGCGATAGTGGGGTTGTGAGCAGTGACAGACTGTATACTTTTTAATTAGTGGGGTTAGGGATTTCACTAGTCTCCAAGGAATGTGGAAGCAAGGTTTTTAGGACCTTGAGGGACCAGTTGGTGCCAAGATAAGGTTCCTTTTAAACATTAAGGCATAAAAGCAGCCCCGAGTTCCTTGAGGAAGGTCACACTCTGCATGTTTCAGGAATCTATCCCTGGGCTGCCAGCTGTAAGAAGACTCTAAGTTCCATTTCTTTTGCCTCTGTTTCCCAAATCACTAGTAACAGTTTGGAATATTTTTACTTTAATTGCATGAACATGATGAGCTCCCTGGTTGCATTAGTGGTATATAAATTAAGGTCCTATTTGGAAAATAAAGCTGTGTTGACAACACTATGATACATATCTTCTGTGAACACTGCAGAATACCATTGTTGACAACCTGCCATCTGGTATTATCACAGTCTCTTAGGGGTGTGAATCTTTTTTCAGGTCCTATAAACTGTATTTTTCAATATTTTCACTTGAAGGCTAATCTGATACATTTTTGAAAATGATCATAAGCATTGCTTTAGACCCATTTTAACATCAGTTTAATAGCCCACATAATGGGAAATAGTGTAGTTTATCTGATTATAATCTACTGAAAGCCCACTTTGTAAGGTTTTGTGCTATGATTTGTGGGTGATTAAAATGCATAATATACGACAATTACAATATAGTCCTTGCACTTAAGGAACATAAAAGCCATTGTACAACAGAGAGATGAAATCTTTACACAAAGTATTAGAAATGGCGTTAATGTGACAAGCTAGTTAAATAGTAGTGACGCAACAGAAGAAATAAAGCTTATCAGACAAATCTGAAGCATCCAAGTTCCTGAAGGCCAAGAGTTGTTGAAATCTGCAAATCATATATGAGTATCTCATGAGGAATTTTAACCTCCCTTCAGGACTTTTTTTTTTTTTTTTTTGTCATATCTGCACACCACATATGAAACTCTGGATTTCCCCCTGCTTTCTTCCTCTTTGTCTTTATAGAGCCAGAGATGGTTTAAATGTTGATAAATGAAAAGCAAGAGTAAATACAAGCAGTCTGTATGAATTATAAATTGGAAAGCAGCTTTTGAATTAAAGTTAACCATTTTATTATTTATTTATTTAAGATTTTATTTATTTGAGAGTGGGGGGCAGGGAGCATAAGAAAGAGAAAAGGGGCAGAGGGAGAAGGAGAAGCAGACTCCACACCAAACAGAGAGCCCAACACAGGACTCCGTCCCAGGACCCCGGGATCATGACTTGAGCCGAAGGCAGATGCCGGGCGTCCTCAAGTTGACCATTTTAAAAACTATTTCCACGGAGTCTTATTTTAATAGCTAATGGTTCAGATGATTTGCTCCAGAAATGATGGTCTTAGGCAAAAGTTTAATTTTTTTCACACATTATGGTGTAAAATATGCTGACTTTGGGCCCCTGCTACTCCAGAAGCAACTAAAGTTAAAAATCGGCTAAGTTCATGAAAAAATACAGGAAAACTTCAAAGTTCCTTCAGAAAAAATATACAGCAAAAATTTTGTTATACTATTAGTTGTATAACAATGTAATCAGTAATTCTATCACTAATCAAATAGTCATTGGTGAGTTTGTATCTAATATGATTTTAACCATTTGCACAAGTTTAATCTTCCTGTTGAAAACAGCATGAAAATTTTCTATTCGAACCTGTAAAATACTATAAAGCTGTTAACCAACTGAGCCCAGTTTCACCAATGAGTTATATTGATTTATATTATTCAGCAGTTTAATAGCTAATAAGTCATTACTGTGTAACATATTAGTTTGGAATCTTTTTCACAAAGGCAAACATAATTTTTAATGAATTTTCTTTGTATCTGTATAAATATATCAACCACCCACAGTTGAATGTGGAATGAAAAAGATACCCATGTGCCATCTGAATTGCTGATTTTGAAATCAATGGTTTGATGAGCATTGAAAATAGAGAGTGTCATTATATTTTATTCCAGATGGGAAAAGGATTTACAGATTAGTTAAGAGAATTTTTATAATTAATAAAATGTATTAAAAATGGTAGGTTTACTTGGATAAACAGATTTTTTATTTATGGATCGAAATTATCATACAATGGTAATTTGTTATACAGGTTCACTTAAAAAATAAATTATACTGTGTGTTGATGCTGCCATCTGTGCCCATACCCAAAACAAGGATATTTAGCCTAAGCATATGCAAAGTCTTCAATATGTAATGAAACTGTTCCATAAAAACACACCTGTGGTTGGAAACTATTTTCTCTAAATTAAGATGAATAGAATTTGTTTTATAATTGATTAGACAAAAAAATACTGTACCACCTTAAAACAAAGTTTCTCCATAATGTTAATTTCAGAAATGGGACGGTCATGGAAACTTTTATTAATCTGTTATTAATGATCCCACTTGGGATATAGCTCAGGGCATGCAGTTTCTTCTCTGAGGCAAATTTCATTACTGTATGGCCATCTTGCCACTTCCCCCTCTCCTTCTCTATTTTTCAAGAGGCAGTAGATACAAGGGTTTCATTGAAATGAGTCAGAGACACAAGATAAACATCAGAATACCACGCAACATGTTTTTAATGTTTGAAAATAGTCTATATAAAACAGAGGGCTCAGAGACTAGAAATCTTTTTATTTTTGAAAGCTTGGTTTCTATTTTTTAAAAGATGTTATTTTTTTATTTTAGAGATAGAGAAAGTGAAAGTGGGAGAAGGGCAAAAGGAGTTGGGGAGAGAGATTCTCAATCAGGTTCCACATTGAGCCTGAAGCCCAGCAGGGGGCTCTATCTCACAACCCTGAGATCATGACCTGAGCCAAAACCAGAAGTCATACTTCTTAAATGATTGAGCCACCCAGCCGCCCTGAAAACTTGATTTATAAAAGCCAGTTAAAAGTTTAGTGAGGTTGTCAGCAATTAAATGTCAGCATTTAAATGAAGGCTATCCTTTCTTACATTTCAGAAAACACTTTAGTGGACACTTTGATTTTGCAAAAGGGAAAGCCACAATCCTATTCTTCAGTGGAAGTGTTAGAGACACTGAGGTGTTAAATTGCCCTTATAATGATGTTTCATTATCACCAGAGTTGCACCCTGGGGATTATTACTCAGAAGCAAGCCTTTGACTGCAGAAGAAAAAGATTTTTCTCTGCTCTTACAAGAGCCCCTGAGAAAGGGGATGGAGAGTTCACCTTGAAGTACTTGGGAAGATGTAAAGAGGCAGATGATAAGTGATGGAGAAAGAAACTGAAACTGAATTAGAAACCATACATTTGTCAAAGACAATGAGCTAGGGATTGTAGGAAGTTGGTATACTTCATGCACACACCTTGGTTAACTCAATCAACACAACTGAGGGTCTTTATACTGCTATGCATTCTAATGGGGTTATTTATTAACTATTATCCACAGACATTACTATCTTCAGCTTCTCAGTAATCTTCACTGTCCTTCTACATGGAGGGGATCTCAGTGGGGACAGTGAAAACCCTCTAGAGAATATTTAGGAAAAATGTAGGGGCAGTTTGGATTGGCTCAAGAATGGCAGAGAGCTACTGCTATTTTTACTGGTTGATTGTCAAGGATGTTAGATATCCCCAATCTTCAAAAGACTCACATGCAACAAAGAATTATCTTACCTCTCTATGATTTGAATGGCCCATCATTCATGTAGTCTGAAAGCAAATTAATGATTCAAGAACCTAACTCTGTAAGGTATTTAAAACAAAAGGGTTTTTTTGCAAAGTTTTAAAGTTTAGTGAATGTTTCAAGGAATGCATCTACATTGAAGGCAGTGTAGGCAGATGAAACATTGTTATCTTTGAAAATTTATCAAGGTTGTTCACCATTTTGAAAAATGTATCACCAATGGCAACCCCATTCCAAACATTTGAGTGATAATTACAAACCACGCATAGATCGGTCTGCATTTATTTGTACACACTGCATTGTCAGTGATTCCAAGTATAGGCATGAACATTGCACTTGGCGTTCTGTGTCCCATGTATTTCCAGTGTAGTCATTCCAAGCATTTATTTATATAATAATATTTATAGTATCTTTTTACAAAATATTTTGATTTTATTTTTCCTTTATTTTAAAGGTCAGACACTATATTTCTTTTTATTAGAAAATACTTTGTTAAGTCTACCATCTTGCTACCTTTTTTCTATTCTTACCCGTTTTACTTGTACAGAGAAATTTAGAAACAAAGCAAATATTCATCACAGGAGAATTAGCTGAATCAATGACAATGTATTTGTACCATGAAATATTTCACAGTAATTAAAAAGAATGAATTACTTTTGTCTCAAAGAGATTTTGTATTGTTTGGTGTGAAAAATCAAGACACAGTCAAGAATGTATAATAAAATGCCATTTTGTAAAATAGGTCATGATATAAAATGTTGATGTACGATTATATCAGATGAGTGAAAAACAAATATTTATACTAGGTTGTTATCATGTATTATTTTGTGGGGTTGGAAGATCACAGGGTGATGAAACAAAGGTTAGGCAAAGAATAATAGAGGAAAAGTGCATGTGTTTGCATATTTAAGCAAAATTACATATATATAGTATATATATAACTAAACATTTTTAAAAAGATTTAAGTACACAAAAAAAGGAAAATCACCTATCAAAGAGAAACAGCTTTTTAAAAAATATTTTATTTATTTATTTGAAAGAGAGAGAGTAAGAGTGAGAGAAAGAGCATGAGATGGGAGAAGGTCAGAGAAGCAGACTCCCCATGGAGCTGGGAGCCTATTGTGGGACTGAATACCAGGACTCCAGGATCATGACCTGAGCCAAGGGCAGTGGCTTAACCAACTAAGCCAACTAGGCACTCCCAGCTTTGACTGATTACAATATATCACTGAAGTTTTTATCTCAGGAAGGCATGAACTAGAAGTGTGCTTTTGGGAGAAGCCCATTTCCAGTTACATGCCTCAGTTAATCTACTGCAGTTTTCTAAAACTGGTGTCAGAGAACATGCTCTGTGACTTACAAAAGACAAAGCGCTGGGACTGATGACAAGGGATATATTTGTGGTCACTGTCTTTGTGTCTGGGTGACCTGACTGTCAGGATTCTGAGTTCAAACACTTTGATTGAGCTTAACCCACAACAGCTCTCGCCCAGTGAAGGACATTTCTGGAAGTTCAGCTTTTGGGGAAAAAAAAAAAAAAAAAGCACAAATCTGAAGCATATTTTAAAAATATTATAAAGTTACAATATTTCTTTACAGTTAGAAACAAAATTTCCTCTAAGAACCATAGTTATTTTTCTTATTGTTCAAAGTCTTCAAATGCAACCCTGTTAGCCCATTCATGATCTTGTTTTACTGCTTACCAAAAATGCAGCAATTCAGAGGGAAACACATCAATGTTATTGTCTTTTAAATATTTTGAGGCACTTTTATTGAAATTAGAAAAATTGAAACTCTAATGGCTACTCAAATTATAGTTTTCTGGGAGAAACAAACAATTGAACATTAAAACACAGGAAGGCATTCTAAGAAGGAAAACCTAATACCTTATCAGCAGGAAAGTTTATAGATCATAAAAAAGGAAAGAGAGAGATAGAGAGAGGAAGGAAAGAAGGGAAGTATTAGGCACCTGCTGGTTACTTCTTCTTTCCTTTCTTTTTTTTCTGTGTGTCTGGAGACAGCATCTTCTTCTCTGGCTCCACTGGACTTGTTGCCTCCTCTGCAGCCAGAGCTTCTAATCTTAGGCGCTCAGCTTCCAGCAACTTGTTTCTATACTCTTCCCGGATATCAAAGATCTTCTGTCGGGCTTCATCTAAAGAGTCCTATTCCAAAACAAAATCCTAAGCAATTAAGATTTACTAATAAAAGCTCATGGTCCCAGAAAAAAATTAAAAAACAAAAAACAAAACAATCCCCTTATCCCTTCCTCATGCCAATAGATTTCTGTGGCAAATTACTGAAGAGAGACCAAAAAATTAGGTTATGGTCTCAAATGTTTATCAACACATGAAACATGAGAGAGCAACAAAGGGCACATAAGATTTTAACAAAATGGTGAGTAAAAGCATCAGTAGGAGAAAGAGACAGAAAGGTGAAGAGATAAGCAAGAGTTCAAATATAATCTCTAGAAAACATGCAGCTCAGAGCAACTCTCACCATAATTGTGCTCAGTAAGTTACTTGTACTAGACCTGATGTACTATGCTAGTGCCTTACTGTACTAGACCTGATATACTGTACTAGTGAGTTACTTGTACTAGACCTGATGTACTATACTAGTGAGGTACTACTAGACCTGATATACTGTACTAGTGAGTTACTGTACTAGACCTGATATACTGTACTAGTGAGTTACTGTACTAGATCTGATGTACTGTACTAGTGAGTTACTTGTACTAGATCTGATGTACTGTACTAGTGAGTTACTTATACTAGATCTGATGTACTGTACTAGTGAGTTACTGTAATAGACCTGATATACTGACTAGTGAGTTACTTGTACTAGACCTGATGTACTGTATTAGTAAGTTACTTGTACTAGACCTGATGAAATGTGTTTGACATGTATTTGAAGAACTTTCAGATACCATCACCCAGTTCACTGCTTATCTTTGTTATCGTCAGTTTGGCTCTCATTCAAGTTTAATTTTAAATGAGAAACCACATCTTGGTCCAATTCTTACTTACCCCTACCCTCTCCTCCTGGATCAACTGATTCACTTGGTTTTCTGGACCTCAGGCCCCACTGACTTTTCTTCTAGTTCACTAACTGCTCCTTGTCAGTTGCCTCTGCTGACGTCTCCTCTTCTCCTTTATTTCTTAATGAGGAAGTGGCCACGTCTTAAATCTTAGACTTCTTTCCTTGGTGGTTTAATCTAGCCCCATGGCTTTAAATTCCATTTCTACACTGATGGGTCCTCTACTTTTTTAATCTCCACCCCAGATCTCGCTCCTAAATTCCAGAACCATATATCTAACTTCTATTCAGTATCTCCACATGACTGTAATAGATATTTAAGAATGCCTTTTTTTGATACAATAGGTATATCCAAAAATGTCCCAAATTGAAATCTTTGTCTTTTCTTTCAAACCATCAGATCCAATGGCAACTCAACCTGGTCAGTTGTTTAGCCAAAAACCTTAGAGCATTTCTCGACTCTTTACTTTCTCTTATAGTATACCAACAATCAGCAGGAAATCCTGATTCTACTTTCAAAATATATATAACTAGATTTATATTATAGTTTATATTTTCAAAAAGAAGGGTAATTTTCAAAGCTTAATGTCAGCTCCAGGCACCATCCTAAAAATGTTCACAAATAAAGCAGTGATATAACTAAGTCCCAATGTAGCTTTCCTAAGAAGCTTTGGCTTTCTCATTTCATTTGCACTTCTGATAGTATGAGCACAATCATGGTCCATCCTATTGATTGTTTCCTGTTTCAAAAATGATATGATTAAAAAAAAAGATTAATTAGCTGATGCTAACCAGAAGAGAAGCATCTAGAAATGACTGTTTTGTCTGTATTGCTAAATTCTTTGAGAAATTTTCTGTGGTTTTGTAACATGCATGATTGTGGTAGAGATTATGGAAGAGCTGAATGTCAAAATGAGACTTTTTTCAAAGCTTTTGATGAAAGAAAATTACTGTTTATCCACCACAATAAAATTGGCTTTGCTAAATCAATTGTACAAGATGGTAGTAGTACCATATTAAAAAGAGAGAGAAAGTCATCTAAAGGATTTAGGATAAAGTAAGTTTAATATAGGCCAGTAATCTCTTGAGGATTGGTATCTTTTTCTCCCATCTGATAAGAAATGTGATACTGGCAATGTTTCTATTAAGTTTGATTCAACCAAAACTAGGGTTTTTGTACCTCACACATCTTATTCACATTCAAACTAAATTCTATAGAAGATACATTTAAAGTGTGCACATATTTTATATATATGCTTATATATTATATATATTTTATATGATAAATATTTATAATATTTATAAATAATATGTATAAAATAAACATACCTTTCCATGTTAAATCAATAAATGAATACACATATAGGATGATTGTTTTAAAGAAAATAATATGGCCAGGCATGGGCCTTCAGATATTGAGGGATGGTAACTGTAAAAGCTTAGCCAGAGAAGATCTCTCTAATAAAGTGGCAATAGATATAAGATCTCAGAAAGTGAAACTATAAGTCATTTGGCTCTCTAGGGGGAAGAATATTCCAGGACAAGGTTAAGAGCAAGTTAAAGGCCCCAGAGGTGGGAACATGTCTGGCTATTAGTAGAAAGGTAAAGTCAGTTTGGAAAAAAACAAAAGAAGCAAAGCAGAAAGAATTATGGAGGAAAAAGATAAGAGAGGAAAGCAGGCACTAGATTGTATAGATTATATAGAACTCTAGACACCATAATAAAGACTTCTTTTTCTTAGTGAAATGTGAAGTCATTACAGGAGCGAAATTTTTAGAGATGTACTATGTACTATGTACTATGCACTATGTACTATGATCACCACTAGTGCAACTCATAAAATATTTGCAGTTCTCCTCCAGGCATAAAGTAGCATAGCACTCTTAGTCTTAGTCTTAGTTTTAGTCTGCTAGGGCTTTTGTCACAAAGTGCCACAAACTGGGTATCTTAAGGAACCAGAATTTATTGTTTCAGCATTAGTGATGCTAGAAATTTGAAATCAAGGTGTCCGCAAGGCTAATTCCTTCACTGCCGTTGTATGTGACCATGTGACTAGCTTTGACCAGTGAAATGTGACTATGAAACATAAATGTGATGAGAAGGGCCCTCTGCTGACCTTCCCTGTACATGCAGCTAAAAGGAGAAATACTCTTCTATTGTTTTAATCCAGGAGTTGGTAAATGAAGGCCTGTGGAAAAATCTGGCTCATTGCCTATTTTTCTAAATAAAGGTTTACTGGAACACACATAGACATTATCTTTGACTGAATTTGTATGAATAACAGCAGAGCTGAGTAGATACCACACATGACCTGCAAAGGCAAAAATATTTACTATCTGGCCCTTTACAGAAAACAAGTTTGCTAACCCCTGTCTTAAGCCACTGAGACACTGAGGCTGTTTGTTACCACAGGATAAAATCATTTTCCTGATGGTTACAATCATTTTGGTTTGAAGCAGGGATTCCATTGTAGAAGAACAAGATGGCAGCAGTGAGCTCAGTCCCGAGGCTGTGGCGATAACTCTGAATAAAAAACACCGGTGGTTTGGACTAGGGTGGTAGGCAGAGAGAGAATGAAAAGTGATTGATTATAGGTATATTTTCAAGGTGATGCTGACAAGTATTGGTAATGGATTAGGTGAAAGAGGTGAGAAAAGTCAAGGATGTCTCTGAAATCTGTACTCTGAGCAACTGAGAGGGTACAACTGCCCTTCCAGGGTGGGGAATATTGGTGCAAGTGATACGTTTGGGTTGATGTGAGAAAGAGGGCAAGAATGATAGAATCTGGATTGGCAGAGGTTTGCTGAAGGTGCCTATTGGACAAGCAAGAGGATGTGCCAACTAGACATATTTCTGAGCCTTTCAGCGATTCCATGGAGCAAATGGGGTTGATTATTTTAAGAGCTTTTCTGCTACCAGCTTAGAATTTGGCTGCCTCAAATCTCTTAATACCATCTTCACCCAGCTCTCTTTAGCTTCACACATATTTTGTTGTTGTCTTCTCTCTCCTTCCTCCCATTTTTGTGAATAGATCCTCAATACTGCATTTTAGAGGGATTTAAGGAAATAAGTGAAAGTCGGTGTGTTTCACCGATCCCCCATCTTTTCTGTGGAGTTGGTAGCTAAACGCTTTCAAGACTGCTTTCCACCCAAGTCCTATATGGTTCTATGATATCTTTTTAACATTATAATAGAATGTGTCAACGGTACTCTGTATGTTGAGACTCACCCGCATCTCCCCATACATCTCCAGGATTTTATCCTTTACTTTAAGCTGTTCCTCTTGGTCAATGTCTCGAATGCTGAGGACTCTGGTCCTATACTGGCGGAACTGATGAACCTCCTCTGCCTTTTGCATTGCCTGATGCTGTTTCGATTCCTCTGTTTGTAGCATAGGGTCATAGTCTATTGTTTTTCTATAAAAACATCAAAAGAGATGCATAAATCATTTTGGAATGTTGGAATTCAAATACTTTAAAATCATATGAACAGTGAGGCGGTCTGAATCCAATCAAATGTTGGAATAGAAAGGATAAACTTACTATTTTTTGATGGGCTATTCTCCGTTTATTGAGTCACTAATATTTTAGGAAACAATTCTAGGAAAGTACAAGGAAAATCAGATGCTTCATCTGATGAGGTGTTCATGGAATTGGTGTTGAAAAGTATGAGACTATTTGGAGGTTTTTCCTTTTTTAATTTATGCAGCTAAGTAATGTTGAATATATTTTCAAACTTACAAGTATGGTTGAGTAACTACCTCTCTCTGTTAATCCTACTGTCTGGTTCTTGATAAAATTAAATGTACTTAAATAATGCCAGCAGGCATAGTGGGAATTTTCTGCACCTCAACTCACCTTAATCAACTTTCAAATTAAACCTTTACAGAAAATATTCAAATGCTTTTATGATTGACTTAATAAAACATTTGCTAAATTTGAGGAGTAAAATCACGTACTCCTAAAAATTTGAATACAGTTAAGTATATTAAGCATTTAAGTTCAAATTTTCAGTTGTTTAGCAACTGCCTATTAATGTATCCAAAATTCTGTGAACACAGATGTCTGCTGCATTAATCATGTTTATTAAAACTTACCGTACATACTGAGTTAAGTTTACACATTCTAGTGCTTTTCGAATAAGTCGTGGAGACATTTCCAAGATTGTGGGGGATCGTGAACGAGATCCTGTTAAAAAAATAAGTCCCAGGATTTCAAAAAAAGAATCAACACTGCCTACATGAATGTTATATCTTATTTTAATTAAAAATAATATCTTCTGTTTAAAAAAACATTGATTGGACTTGTCTAATATGATTTTAATGTGATTTAATGCAACTTTATTAAAATATATTTCATATTTATCCTGAAGTTGGTGTTACTATACTTACAGTTACTTGAGGGAGATGGCAAAGTGAATATACTCGAGTAACAGAATGTTACCATGCTGGTAGTTAAATGGAGATGGAGTCAAGAAGTAAAAGTTATGCTGTATTTCATCATAAACAAATTAAATTACCCAATATTTAAAGTGCTTCATCTAGAGGTAAAAACCATCAGAAACACCATCAGGGGTGAGATATAAAAATAATTACGACACAGTAGTCTACTTTAAGAAACTTGCAGATCCAGGGGAGTAGGCAATATAAAGCAGGTAAACACTGACAATCAAGTTAGCAGGAAATTTCTACTCCCGAAACGCATATGAACCCACAAGAACAAACTTTAATAAAGAGATTTTAGAGGCTATAATATTAACCACTCAGACTTTACAGGACATTTAATCTCCTTTTTAAAAAATTATTGGAGTATAATTTACATGCCATAAATTCACCCATTTTAAAAGTATAAGTTAGTGCTTTTTCATATATTTACAGAGCTGTGTGACAGGCACCCAAATTCAGTCTCAAAACATTTCCATTCTCCATGTAAAATCTCCTGTGCCTTTTACAGCCCTTCTTCATTCCCATCACAAGCCTAGGGAAGCCATTGATGTACTTTGTCTCTATAGATCTGTCTTTCTTGGATATTCCATGTAACTAAGAATGGTAAAATGACATCTAACTTTTTAAGAAACTGTCAAATCATAGTGTTTTGATTACTGTTAACTTCATAATTAATTCTGAAAACATGAAGTAAAGCTCTTCCCCCTTGTTTCTTTATCAAAATTACTTTGGTCATTCCAGGTCTTTTGCAAGTAAGTTTTTCCAAGTAAGTTTTGGGATCAGGTTGCTAAATTCTGTAAAATGTCTACTAGAATTTTGATGGAATTATACTGAATTTATAGATCAACTGGGGGAGAAAGGGAGAAATGTCATCTGACCAAATTGAGTCTTCCAGTCCAAAGCATGGACTGCCTCCTTCTTTTTTTAGATTTTTAAAAATTTGTTTTAGTGACATTTTATAGTTTTTGGTATACAGGTCTTGCACTTTTATAAATTTATTTCCAGACATTTATTACTGACATTACTGTGAATAAAATGGCCTTAATTTCCTTTTTTGATCACTCATTGATATTATGTAGAGATGAAAGTAATTTTTGTATATTAATCTTATATCTTGTACTTTTTATTTAGTTATATGCCTTCAGAGTTTTAACATGTCTCTTAATTAATTTTCAGTTTATTAGTGCTTTGGGGGAGAGGTTATGTTAAGTTCTCACTTTGCCATCAAGACGTCTCACGCCCACAGACTATTTAGTCTTACCTTTTACAAGGGGTTGTGATCGCCTCCCACAATATTGGAAAGTGCTTAATTTGTAACAATTTGTTAAAAGTGATCACTCATTCAGAAATTCAATCTAATATAAACCTTTAAAAAACATTTTAAACATGATGTACAAATTATTCATTTTTTTAAATACATGGAGACATGGTACATGTGAAATAAAAGAATATCCCAACTCAACTCTATGATGAAAACATCAATTCAATCATGTCTTTCATTTTATAACATAAAACATTCCTGAAGAATTAACATTTTATAATATGTTTCTTAGGAACCAGTAGCCAATAACTTTTCTTTTTTCATTGTGATGACTATGGGATCTTAGATTTCTAAAGTTCATTTGCTTTTCTTATGAACATATCTACTCATGTTGGCTATATTTTTGGCATTTCAAACATAAGTTGTTTTGATAAGACACTAACTCTGCTGACTTTGACTGAAAAGTAAATACTCACTGATTAATTAGATAGTTGTGTTTTCTTGCCTTCTGCCAGATAACATATATTTAAACAGAAGAGGGTGTGGGAAAGGGGCAGAGAAGTTTAACTCATGTTCTGGCTACTAAACTCTTTTATGTCAGAATAGGGTGTGAGTGTATTATGAGAGTCTTGTATATTTCCAATAGATTAAGGGAGAAAACTTACTTGGTCATAGATAGTCTAAAAATCACTGTTCAAGGCATAGTGATTGTGAAGCCTGGGGAAAAGATGTGGGAATAAAGACAAAGATCACCTGCAACATTTGTAAAAAGCATTTTCTAGAGGCTCCCAGAGGTAAAGGGGAAGTGGAAACCAATGTTTAGATTGTTGAACTTGACAATGGCTTTGGTATTGAAAAAGAATGCTTGGGTGTGAAATCCACAGTAATATCATTTCCATATGCCCTCTGGTACTATGAAGGAAATTGTTCTAAGTTACCTATTGTATGAAAATAAGAAGTAGCAAGAATAAGGTAGGGTTTTTTTGTTTTGTTTTGTTTTTAGAGATTTTATTTATTTATTAGAGAGAGAGAGAGAGCATGAGTGAGGTGAAGGGCAGAGGGAGAAGACTCCATGCTGAGCAGGGAGCCCAATGTAGGACTTGATTCTAGGACTCTGGGGTCATGACCTAAGCCAAAGGCAGATCTTAACGAAACAAGCCATCCAGTCACCCAAGAATAACACAGTTTTGTGGAAATTACAAATTTCAGTTGGAATAAAGAGACCAGATCATGCAGAGTTCTCCCAGGGTCTGTAATCTCTTATAGGTAATGCTTCTCCAGGAGCGAGGGCTAATATGGGGCACCAACGGCGGAGGTAAGAGCATCACATGGAGCTCCAGAGAACAGCTGGACAACCAGACCCATTGTTCCCAAGCAAGATTCCTTCTACAACCCCCGTACCCAAAGTCCATGGCCATGTTTCAGTGCTGTAAGAGGTACTGGAAACCAAACAACACACCTTTTCTTGGAGGGAGAAGGGGTCAACTTTTCTTGATATTGTGTGAGTAAATTTATATTTTATTTTACATGTAATATAATATATATTATATTATACATATATTATTTATATTCAATAAAATTGATAATAAAACACATTTCAGAATGTGTTGAAGACATTTTTGGTTGAGGACAGGCCACTTTGGCCTAAGTTCTCCATTTCCACTCACATTTACCTTTCCTCCCTGTTTTCTACCCCCTCCTTTCCATCCCAAAGTAGACTCTTTCACAGTGCTGTGAACTTTAATAGAAAGGTCTAAAGACCAAAAGCCAAAAGTATGAAGAAATGAAGAGCAGGAAAGCTGACACAGAAGCGGTCCCTCCCAACACACTGGTCTGGGGCTCTGCACAGAAAATGAATCCACACCATGACTGAGGGGACACACTGCCCAAGGCTCGAGTGAAGAATCATGATTTTTACAACTTAAAAAAATTACTTTGTTAGCATATAAACCGGTCAACCTCCTAAAGTAAGTAGATTTTCATTTCACAAGTCTTTAACCAAGTGTGAGGAAAAGTTTGTGTTCCATTAGAGAACACAACATGTGGAATGAAAAGAACTAGGATTTGAGTCCTGATTCATGCCACATTGGTTCAGCCTCCTGCCCTTGCATGAGACATTTATCAATCACTTAAATTTTGAGGCAGAGATAGCATATGCTTTGTCTAGTTCATAGAGGCTCCAGTGAGATAATAGATGTAAAACCACTCTTCAAATTAAATATTAATATAGAATGATAGCTGTTATTCTAAATAAGTTTTAGTGTCACATCATATATGTCATTATTTATTAAACGAGTGCCTACTTTCAAAATATTGGCTAAAAAATGGAATCTCCTGTTACCGCAGTAAAAGAGCCCTTTGAATTCTGGAATTTTCCTCTTCCTTGTGGAACTCCTTCAAGGACATGGTTTAGCCATAAGCAGTTTTTAATTTAAAAATTCCCAGACTGGTTTAGCAATTTTGAGAAAAGAACCATTGTCGGTGTTCCTGAGGATGCATCCTTTCAAAATATCTTTCTTACCTGTCTGGGTTCTGAACAAGTAGAGAAATAAAGATTAAGATTCTTGCTACTGATACAGGTATAATTGGAGAGTGCAGCTCCATGTGAGAGACAAATGGGCCACAGTCACAGAACTCGACAGCCAGCTGACCCCTGCCATTCACCTCATTACCATAGGTGGTGGTTCCAACTCAGGGACAAGCAAGGGACTCAGGATCCCTTATGGGCAGCGGGATTTATTGTTTCAACCACAGAGGACACTTAGTCCCTTAGCAATTTAGTCCCTTCATCCAGGAGTTGCTCAGAGGAAATCCTTCCTCAGGGAAACCAGCATGGAAAGACATTTCTCTGTTAAAAACTTCCGTAGAGGATTTATTCATTTTAGTGAACAAATACGAATCCCCACTATACAAAAATGAACCAAATCAGTGTGGCTTGTGCACCACTGAAAACTCCTCTCCTCCAAAATTTCAGAATTCAAATATTTAAAATTTGTTATAAAAGGTAAAAAGAAAATATACCATGAAGCCTATGACAGATAAAAAAAAATCTGTGTTTGGTGACAATGGCATGTGTGGTCGCTGCAATTTTACAAAAATACACCTGCTATATGTTTTTTGTTTTTTTGTTTTAGTCCACTTCTACCTTTAAGTTAACTACTGAGCAATGAGGTTATTGAGCCGATTTTCAACTCTGTTAAGCAAAATGAAGACCTATGAATCCAAAATATGTATTTTTTCTAGCTATAACCCTACACATCACATGTGTTTTGTCAGTGTCTTAACAGAATTTTTACTTCCAAGTACATATTTTTCTTAGAAACGAGAACACCACTTACTGATCTCCTTCCGCACGCTCTGCTCCTCCTTCCCTGCTGGGGACGTTCCTCCACTTTCGCTGCTCCCGGATTTGGAAAGATCCTTCAAGCCCTTCCCCATTTGCCACTTCTTCCACAGCATATTCCCTGACGATACGACATCTTTGTTATCGGAACTCACAGAACTCTTTGTGTCTGACTCTCTTGTGGCACTTGACAAAGTTTCAACTACAACACGACATGGGCATTAGCCAAGACAAACTTGTATTCTATAAAATCATATGCAGAGAGTAACGAGGGCTTGTGGGAACCAGGTTTGGAGCTGACTGTAAAGCTTTGCCACCTCCAACCAGAGCACTGGCAAAAATAATCATTGGTAGCCTCAGAAATTATTGTGGATGGCCTAGGTCACCAATGTGTCTGGAAGCATACCTCAGGATACAAACACGTCACATAAAAATAGAGGCTTTGGGGAGGTGAGACATTGCAAGTAGAAATGGGATCTCTGAACACTGGGACCACTGCTAGGGTGGGCCCTGGAGGAGGTAGCAACCTGTCTTGTATGGGAAATGTATGTGAATGGGGTCCTCTCTGGAGAGGGAGCCCTGTGTCTAGGCACTTGTCTAAAATTATCTTAAAATAGAGGTGAGAAGAGCTCTTGCTTGTGAAGTTGCAAAGCTGGGAAGTTTTTCCTTAATGCTACAATTCTACTCCCACTGTTCTAGATCTTTATGCCTGGGGAAGAAAAAACTGTGTAAAACCTATCACAGCTTCCACATTATACAGAGATTCTCCCCCACATTTATCAATTGCAGATAATTTAATTAATGTTATAATCTGTTTTGAATAAAAGGTGATAATGGGTTAGTAATTGAAAGCATGGAGAAATGTTAAAATAAATACACATTTTAACATATTAAAATTGATGTACACTTCGGACAAAATGGATCAAAAAAAATTAAAAATAAATTTATTTTAGGAAGTTTAACTTACATAAAAGACAAATTTCTTCTAAAACACACCTTACTAATCTGACAAAAGAAGAGTTAGAAGAGCTTCATGGTGAGAGATGGAAAATTTATACTGTGTTAGTCCAAATATATGAAGTTCAAGAACAGGCAAAATGGAAACAGGGTAATAGAGGTCAGACTAGTTGTTACTTTGAGGGAGAAAATGGCTGAGGGAAAGGGAATGAGGAAGACTTTGGGGATGTTTAAGTGTTTTCTATCTTGATAATGGTGGTTCCTGAGTGTGTACAGATATAAAAATTTGTCAAGTTGTACAGTGAATATTTGTGTCTTTACTGCGTGAATGTTGTAGGACAAGGTCAGCCTCCTCTGAGCCTTGCTCTCGACTAGGCCTTGTCCTTGGTTTGTAAATTCCAGTTTAGGCAAAGAATACTGCTGGACTAATTTATCAAGAAATGTCCCCCACCCCCACTTTGGTATTCAGAAGAGACCCCGAATCGCTAAGGAAATGTTGAAAAACAAAAATAAAACTGATGGCATCTCATTACCTGATTTCAAGCTTTACTACAAAGCTGTGATCACCAAGACAGCATGGTACTGGCATCAAAACAGACACATAGACCAATGGAACAGAGTAGAGAGCCCAGATATGGACCCTCAACTCTATGGTCAAATAA